>JAOTQJ010138112.1:0-40515 GCA_025642045.1 Solanum sejunctum | reverse complement strand
CACAATACTCAACTCTAAACTTCCATAGAGACTTTCATTAAAAGATCACTGGTCCTTTTTACTACCTCACTACTCTTCCTCAAACTCTTATTATGAAGTCCTCACTAGTCTATCATCAATATTGACATAATAATGACCCTGAATTCAAGCCTATCACTCTAACCACTATAACTATATTTTAGAATTTTCAAGCCCACTTAGCACTTTTACCTCCACTGTTCAGTGAGTTCTCACTCAAAGTCACACCAACATACTTTTACTTATCTACTATTCATCATAAGGTTTGACCTCCCTCCTTCTTATCTCTATTCCTACATAACACAAGTTTAACACCAGTACCATAATAAGGATACACTCACTCACTACTCATCTACCCTCATCCTCAATCTACTACTCTAAACACCACAATTTGAACCTAGAGGAACTCATTACTTCCCCCCTTTTGTAAAACCTCAAACTACTATCTCTCCATGCAAAATAAGCAAGATCATAGCTCTAAAACTTGATACTTTAACTCCTACCATCAACAATAGAATAACAAGCCAAAGGTCAGTGCATGCATAAGATGACATCAAAATCAAGAACTGTCACTCTCTCTCTCTCATCAACATTCACCTCTTTACTATTATCAACACTTATATCAAGGCTGGAAAGCTAGATTACTCAAAGAGCTTGGAACAAAAGATCATTAGCACGATTCAATCGAGAAATCTGATCTAAGAACATTCATAGATTAAAATCTCTCTCATCTATCAAGTCTAATTCTGTGTTAACAGAACTATACATACTGTAAAACGCAATTCACATCACATTCAACATAGGACTAGAAACTCTTGGATTTATAGTTATAAGTCCAAGATTAATGAATGAATTTATCGCTTCTCATCTTCAAAACTCAGTATGATCGAGAAGCAACATGATATGCACGAGACTAAACTATAGGTATAAACAGTCATACACCCGAAGGGAATGAAATGTTACCACAACTAAAGTATAAGGACTATATAAGGCAGAAAAGAATTGATATCTCAGCGTGATCGGTCAATCACAATCCAAAAACTCAAGATCTACTTTGATTCCTCACATCATCATTTCCCCCTTAGCTCTCAGGGTCCTTTCTCTAAATTTATGAATCAATTTCCTCTACTAGGCTATAAGCATAAACCTCCACACTATCAAGGAAACATTATCTACAAGAATATGCATCTTAAACTCTTTTGTTATTCGATAGTAGCATACATATAACTATCCACTCAGACTCCTTTCAACGATATCACTCATAGGTCTCTTATGTCTCTATGGAATGTCTATCCATCTATCTATCTAGCTAGCTAGCTAGCTAGCTATTTGTCGCTCTTAATGGCATACATAATCACTTTCCACAATTATTACACCCTAACATCCCTTTTTATTGCTTGCTAATGCTCAACCACTGCGCTCTCATGAACTTATTTGTATAAGACTTAGACTATTATGAAGAACTAATCATCATCTATTCATATGCCCTAATTGCTTAGCATCTTGTGGTGACAAAGATTACTTACATCAGTCGACTCCACATCAACAACTCAAATATATAATTTGAATTCTCATAACAGTTATAACTTAGAGCCTTACCATTTGTACACAATCATGGTTACATATCCTAAACCTCTTAAGCCTCCTCTTTACTAGTGCTTCTCCCTTAATTTACTATCTCCATCTAGAGGGTAATTCTACTCTACTCCTAGTACCATGCTTCTTGCCAGCTAACATCTTAATCATTGAACACGTACTACAGCAAGACTCTTAGGTCAATTCTGCAACAAGGACTATCACTATCTTTATGCTATCTTCTCCATAATACTACTCCAAAATTCAAGCTTAGGGTCTAACACTAACATGTGCATCCATCACACACCTCTATAATGTCGACTTGCAATTACTAGGTAAAAATTTAGGGAACATAATGCTACTAAAATCTCATACCAAGTAAACAATCAACATATTCCCTCTTCACAACTCATATACCACTCATCCATTCACTATACCTCCTTATCTGGCTAACCTTATCACTCTATGAACCTCATGAACTCTCACATACAATGATAAGCCTAATTTTGATCTATCATATAAAATCACTATTCCCCTTCTTTAAGAGCTACACTACACCCTCAATAGTATGAATACTACAACATATCAACATACACTTCCTTCTAGTTTAGGGCACGCTCTAACACATTCTGACACTAACTCTCTCTATATATATACCTCATCTCATCATGGCAATCATTGGATACTTTTAGCTTTTTATCATGCTTATGGCCATTGACTCATCCCTTCACTAGTTACCAAATGGATACATATCTCTAACTATAAGCCTCAATCAGTCATCACTCGTACTATTTTGTCAAAAGAACACAAGCATAACTCAATACCAACGAAGATAACCATGCACAATAAGAGAGAATAAATAAAGGGAAGTTTCATAATAGTATCCATAGCCTCTCAAAGATAAGTATAGATATCTCCATACTAATCTTTGAGACATTACTAAGACTCAACTTGTATGCAGGTGAGACCTATGAACTTAGGCTCTGATACCAACTGTCATGGCCAGTAGTGTGCTGGTTTTGGGCTGTGGGCGGACGACTGGCTTGCTAGCTTGCTAGAACTCCCACATCAAAAAAGAGAGAGGGAGTCTTGGATTATTTAGTGAGGAACCGATAGCTTAACCTGTGAGATGCCTTTTGGGGCTTTCCCCCCGAAAGGACAAAACAGTGCACCTGGGCTGTGTGTGGGAGAAGTGGATAATATTTCACAGTATTGGTGTCGGGTTATTACAGATGGTATCAAAGATGACTCTCGCCTAGTACAATGGTAGGAGCTAAATTCAGCGAGGACGCTGAGTCCCTATAGGGGATAAGTGCAGTAGTGCACAAGGTCTAGGTTGTGTGCGGACGCCTGGCTTGCTGGCTTGCTAGAACTCCCACATCGAAAAAGAGAGAGGGAGTCCTGGGTTATTTATTGAGGGACCGGTAGCTTAATTTGTAAGGTGCCTTTTGGGGCTTTTCCCCCAATAGGACAAAAACATGCACTTGGGATATGTGTGGGCAAAGCGGACAATACTTCAAAGTGTTCATGTTGGGTCATTACAATTATGATGTTTATCACTTTTTGTATTGCATTTTACATACTTAGTATATTCAAATGTACTAACCATACTCTATACCTACATGATGTTACCATGTAGGAACCAAAGCCCCGCTTGAGCATCCGCATCCACCTGGCTAGTACGATTCCACTCAAGCTTGTTGGTGAGTTCTCCATTTCGAGAACGTTGCTTATGATACCATGTTATGTTCTAAGACTACTTTTCTTTCATGTAAATGTTGACTATGAGGGTGAGCCTAATTACTTGTCTTTGCCCTCGCTCTTATCTATGTAGTAGAGGTGTTGTTGGATATGTCATATGTAATGTTATAAGCTTTGACTCTCTCTCTCTCTCTCTTTCTTTCTTTCTCTCTCTTGATTCTTGTTGTAATGATATGAATGATGTCTCTGAGACCTAGTTATCCTATTTCTACTCTTGTTGCTATTTTATTACTTCTGCAATCAAGGATGTGTAATGATGTACTAAGAGGCTTGCTTGGGGTCCCTTCGGCTTGCCCCTTACACCATGTAACATCTAGGCCCTAGGCTTGGGTTGTGAAATTTAGCATATTTAAAAATGAAAAACCAATAAACTGCACCAATAATATATAAAATCAAATCAAACCGACCAACGCACACCTTACTCCTTCTCCTCCTAAAGTTTTCCCCTTAAGTTGCTCAACTTATGTCATGAGCCGAGATACATCCATATCACTCAATAACATGGCATTATAACACTTTTTATTTACCAAGTCAAAGACTCTCGACACAAACTAGTTTATCCTTGATCTAGGGTCGGCAATCAAATGAGGAGAATATGTTGAGAGCTTGTTGAATTGAGGGCATACTCTCTCATGCTCATGGAACCTTTCTTAAGATTCATGAACTCCATCATTTTATCCTCTATCAACTCAATAGGGAAGAACTAGTTTAGAAAGGCGGCTTTCAACTACTCCCATGGAAAGTATCATCATTTCTCCTCTCCAATTTCCATTAAGCAAAGCAAATTTGGGCCACACCTTTGAGTTGGTAGGCCGCTAATTCCTCCTTCTAATTTGAATTTACCCCCATGATAGATATCACCTTATGAACTTCATTGATGAACTCTTGGGGATCTTCCTCCGCCTTAGACCCATGAAACTCCAAAAGATTCATCCTTGTGAAATCTCTCACCCTTGATATCGGAGTAGGGGCATGAGGAGCTTGGGCCTCTTGGTTTATTTGGTTGGTTATAGCATGGACCAACATAGTGATGGCATTCCAGAATTCATCTTGGGACACCCCTCCATCTTGAGGAACTTGAGGAGCAGGAGGGGTCGGTTCCTCCTTAGATAAACAGGCTCTCCTTAGTCTTTCTTTTGTTAGAAGCATGATATAGAAGATCAAAAGAGCATTTGTTACGGGGGGAACCTTATATTTACACCTAAATCACGAAATAGATCATGAAGAAGTGAAATATTTCCTAAAGTACCTCATAATTCCTATTTATAGTTATGGCGTGCTTCGCAACCATTAATAAGACTCTAATTGATGCGGTATGTTAGATTTCCGAGGACCATTAACAATCTAGTGCTCTAATATTAATATTATTACGACCCAAGCCTAGGGCCTAGATGTGACCTGGTGAATGGGAAATCTAGAGAAAACCCAAACAAGCCTCTTAGCATACCATGTACACATCCTTGATTACGAAAGAAAAATAGGACAATAACAAGAATCAATTATTCAAAAGGGAAAAGTGGAACTAAGTAAAGTATTTCATAATCATAAAATGTTACAAGGGCTAAGCTAATACACATAGAAAAATATAGTATCCAACAACACTTCTATTTTAGAATGGAACATAAGCCAATAAACTTCCCGGACTAACCCTCATGATAATAAGTATCCAACATAAGGAACAAGTCTCAACATAGCATGAATAAAGTAGATATTGTCCTCGGAGTTGAGGACTCACCAAAAGCTTTCTTCAAGAATTGAACTAGCCACTTGAAGGAGGATGATCAACAGGAGCTTCAGTCCCTACATGGTAATATCATGTAGACATAAAGTATGCAATAGTATTTGGAATGTACTAAGTATGCGAGGTGCAATACAACAAGGACATAAGCCATAATATCTAAAATTAATACATATAAGCAATGGATGTAAGCTCAATATGACATGTGTGATCAATGCTTATAATAAAACATGTATGCAAAATATTTAACTTGTATATATAACGTAAATATATGAGAGGAGACATTAACCGATATAGACCAAGGAAGCTACTAATTGGAATCCAAGGCATGACAACCCCTTGGTGAGGTGACAAGGCATGACACCCCCTTAATAGGGTGATGGGGCATGACACCCACTGGCGAAGTGTGGTCTACTTGCCAAGGTAAACAAAACATGATAACATGAACTAGATAGATCCACTAGCAAATCCCATTTAGGGAAATAACATAATCCTATAGTTCCACATAGTTTAGAGATAAAAGACTATATGTAAGGACCCCTTGAGTTGAGCCCCCATCTTAAGCATCAATCGGTGCTAAACCTAAATTTATGGAACACTTGAATTAATCACATCTTGAATCATAACATGAATAACTTGTAAGAGACATGATAACATGACATAAGTAGCTCATTACATGCTTGACCTCTACTAGTGAGCTTCCTTGAACTTGAACATGAGGGTAAAAAAATAATCATGCTTGATCCTTTAACTTGACATGAATAGCTCACAAGAGGATACAATCTTGAAATAGGGCCCAACATGTCACTTGTAGAATCATAAATACTTCTCATGAATTACATACATGCTTGAAATCCCTTAATCATCATGAAATCACTTGCCTTGTAAATCATGTAACAGTTCATCAATGACATGAGAATTCTTGTCATGTAATTTTATCAAACACATGGTAGACTCATGATACTTATTCAAAATCATTCAACTCAAGAGTAAAATAAGAAGAGTAAATTTAATTTAAATGAACCCACCAATATTATAGTAAAACCCTCTTTTGGGGTATCTTGAATGTTATCTCAAAATTCACAATAGTTCATGGTTTCCATAGTTCACATCATGCATAACTTCAATAGATACAAACCAACTCACGGTATGATTAAAATAGATATTCATGGCTATTCAATCAATACTTGATAAACCCCACTATAATTTGCGTTTATACTTTATAATAAGAGATACCCGTGAGTAATACCATTTGATATCATGCAATTTTTATAACAAGAGAAGATTGGGCTCCTAATGTAAACAGACTCAAGGATGAAGGTCCACATACCAAAACTTAGAAATTTATTAGAGTAAACTTTAAGGAGACTTGATGCTTGAGATAGGTTCTTGAGTTCCAAAATTGAGTTTGAAATCCTTGAATTTGAATAAGATATTTGATAAAGTCTTGTAGAGGTTTTAGAGAGAGTTTTGTGAATTCTAGTGTTGAAAAAATGACTAAGCATGCAGGATTTCATGTTTAAATGGGCATCGGTTATTACCCCAACACCCAAGGTGAAAAAAGAAAAACAAGGAAAACCTTACCTTGGTCCGCATACCTAGCGCGACGTGGACCATATACATAGGCACCATTTTCACTAGTAAACACCCCAGGCGCGTCGCTGCTTGGGTACGCATAGCCACTAGAATTTGTAAAATTAGGAAAGATTATTTTTTGTTATTGGTCTTCTAAAATTCGTATTATACTCATTTTCCAACTCAATTATTTTCCCTGATCAAGAATATGAAGTTGAATTTCCAAAATCACAAATGGATTTTGAGATATATGAAAAATACAATCATGGGGCATTCTGAAGCACATAAGTGGTGTTCCAACAGATCCTCAGTCATTTTTCAGGCCAACTTCTCTGTACTCTGGGCTCTTAAACTATAGCTTGTTACAATATCTCCATCTCGAGTGAATATTCATCTCTGAATGTACTTAAAGGTAGATTGTAAGGAGTAAACTAGCCGCTAATAACCAATATGCATGCAAAAATTCAATGTAAACACCATCCCTCAAAATTTTTAGTTTTTCACTTTAAAACATTCTTTCAAACTTTCCATGAACATCAAATTAAATGTATGCACCATATGAATCTAAAATAGCTAGAGTTGGGATATTAGAAGAACTTCTTAGTACCTTAGACTTGAGTGGGAGTGGAATAGATATTGGTAAGCTTTATCATATCCACTTCTGCTTCCCATGTAGCACCTTCAACTTGTTGATTCCTCCAAAGACCTTTGATGGAGGCAACTTGCTTGTTCCTGAGCTTTTTTCGCTTGTCAATCTAGGATTTCAACTTGTAGCTATTTATAACTAAAATCCTCTTTAATGTTCACATTATGCAAGGGAATTATTGTATTTGGGTCAACATATAAATTTCCTCAACATCGATACATGGAAGATCAAATGAATTAAATGCAATTCGTTGGGCAGGTCCAACTCATACACTACTTTACCCACTCTCTTTAACACCTTGTAAGGTACCATATATCTTGGACTCAACATCCCCTTCTTACCAAACCAGATGATACCTTTCATTGGGGATACCTTTAAATAGACTCAATCACTAACTTGGAACTCAAACTTCCTTATCGTTACATTTGAGTAGGACTTTTGCTCACTTTGGGTTGCTTGTAGTTTCTCCCTTATGCTTTGAATTATCTCCATAGAATTCATCACCAAGTTCGGTCCTATTAATGCCAACTTACCCCACTTCAAACCACCCAATGGGTGTTCTACATCATCTACCATACAAGCTTTGAATGGTGCCATCCCAATAATTACATGGAAGATATTGTTGTAAGAGAACTTGATAAGTAAAAAATATTCATCCCAACTTCCTTTGAACTCTAGCATGCAATCCCTCAACATATCTTACAAAGTCTGAATGGTCTGTTTGGAATGCCTATCTGTCTAAGGACAAAAAGTTTTATCAAGTTTATTTTAGCGCCAAGTCCTCTTTGGAAGAACCTCCAAAAGTGAGAAGTGAACTGAACTCCGTGGTCCGATATGATGGACAATGGAATCTCATACAACCTCACTAACTCTCTGATATATAAGTAAACACAGTCCTCAGCACCGAATATGGTTTGCACTGGTAGGAAATAGGCTTACTTAGTCATGCGGTCAACTATTAGCCATATGTAGTCAAAATGCTTCTTGGCTTTGGGCAACCCAACTACAAAATCCATGTTGATCTCTTCCTGCTTCTCAGTAGGAATGTCAATATCCTGGGCTAAGCCATTTGGCCTTTGGTGTTCGGCCTTTACCTACTGGAAGTTAGCACATTCAGACACAAATTGGGATATGTCCTTTTTCATCCTATTCCACCAACAAATTTCTCTCAAATCTCTGTACATCTTGGTAGCATCTGGATGAATGGATAGGAAGAGTTATGGGCTTCTTGCATGCTTAAATTTTTCAAATCATCATCATTAGGTACACACAACCTACACTAATATCGGAGTGCACTATCTCCCCCATATGAAAAGATGTCTACCTTCCCATCTTCTACCAAAGTTTTAAACTCAACCAAAGTGGGATCAAGATCTTGCTTAGATTTAACCTCATCGATCAAAGAAGATGCTTACCCATGAACTGTCATACCACCAGCTTTGGACTCATTCAATCTCACTCCAAGCCTTCAAAACCTATGGATATCTCTAGAAAATGTCCTTTTCCAACACCTTATATATGGACACACTTCCCATTGAAATTCCACTAAGGATGTTGGCTACCATGTTGGTTTTTCTAGGTTGATACTTCACACGCATAATATAGTCATTGAGTAGATCTAACCATTGTATTGCCTCAAGTTGAGATCCTTCTGAGTGAACATATGCTGGAGGATTTTAAAGTCGGTGAAAACATCTATATGGACTCTATACGAATAGTGTCGCCAGATCTTTAAGGCAAACACCACCACTGCGAGTTCAAGGTCATAAGTCAAGTAATTCTTCTCATGTACTTTCAACTGTCCTGAAGCATAGCTAATCACCTTACCATGTTGCATTAGTATACAACCCAACCTAATACTGGATGCATCATAATACATGACAAAACCATTGCTCTCTTTTGGTAATGTCAATATGGGGGATGAAGTTAGTAGATCCTCCAAACTATGGAAACTCCTTTCACATTCATACATCCACATGAACTTAGCCTACTTTTAAGTTAGCTTGGTCAGTAGAGAAGAAATTACAGAGAAGTCTTTCACAAACTATCTGTAGTAATCGGTTAGACCCAAGAAAATCCTTATCTTAGTAGGAATCAATGTCCTTCACTAGTTTCTTATCACTTCTATATTTTTAAGATCAACTTTGATGCCCTCTCTAGATACCACAAACCTAAGAAAGTCAACCTCATGTAGCAAAAACCCGCACTTGTAAAACTTTGCATAGAGCTTGTATTCCCTCAAGGTCTGCAATACCACCCTCAAGTGCTCCACATGCACTTGCTCACCTCTGAATAGATCAAAATGTCGTCAATGAACACTACTACAAACAGGTCAAGGTAATGCTTGAACACCCAATTCATGAGGTCCATAAATATTGTAAGGTGCATTAGTGAGGCCAAATGAATCACCACAAATTCAAATGACCATATCTAGAACAGAAAGTTGTCTTAGTGATGTCATTTACTCTCAAACCTCATTTGGTGATAACCGGATCTCAAGTCAATCTTGGAGAAATGAGTGGTTTCTTGGAGTTGATCAAATAAATCATCTATCCTCAAAAGAGGATATTTATTCTTAATA
The DNA here is from genome assembly GCA_025642045.1 of Solanum sejunctum. Taxonomy (NCBI): domain Eukaryota; kingdom Viridiplantae; phylum Streptophyta; class Magnoliopsida; order Solanales; family Solanaceae; genus Solanum; species Solanum sejunctum. The sequence goes on along the minus strand of JAOTQJ010138112.1, from coordinate 30,621 downwards.
GTGACCTTATTAGGTGTAATTAATGCACATGCGAAGATACCCAACCTTCTTTCTTATGAATAGCATCGTGCCACTCCATGGAGACCAACTAGGTCAACTAAAATCCTTCTCCAATAAATCTCTTAGTTGCTCCTTCAACTCCTTCAATTCTGCGAGTGGCATTCTATAAGGAGAGATTAAGGTGAATACCAAAATCGATCTCTCGTTCAGGAGGGACACCTGATAACTATCATGGGAAGATATCAGAGAAATTATTAACAATTGGGATAGACTCAATAGAGGGGACATTGGATGAGAAATCTTTGATCCTCACTGAGTGGTAGATATACCCCTTGGAAATCATTTTACGGGCCTTGATAAAATAAATGAATTGACCCTTACACGAAAACTTGCCACCCTTCCATTCAAGGACTGCTAATTAGGGAATTGGAACTAGACCCTATGGGTTCTATAATCAATGCAGGCATAAGAATCATGCAACAAATCTATCCATAAAATTACATCAAAGTCTACCATGGAGAGATCAACTACGTCACATGGGATTACTTCATGCAGAACAAAAATAGGACAACACTTATATACTTTTTGGCCTATGGTAGATTCACCCATGGGGTTAGTCACGTCATAAGGATCATTGAGAACTTCAGGATATGCATGAAACTTATATGCAAGGAATAGGGTTACAAAAGACAAGTTTGCTTTTGGATCTAAGAGTACATTTGCATTTGAATCATAAACTCACAACATACTAATGACCACGTCTGGGGCTTCTTTAAGCTCTTGACGTCATGAAAGGCATAGAACTAGTTGGCCCTTTGGGCACTATGAGCTTGACCCCTTTGGCCTTTCAGCCTTGTTCATCTATACCTATAGTCCTTGGCATGGTGATTGGGCATTCCATAGGAAAAGCAAGCATTGGACTAGGCTAAGCATTCCCCTTTCTCGGGTGTTCCGTACTTGGGGCAACTAGGAATTTGGTATTTGGGGGAAACCTATTTGTCCTTCCTTGAAGGAGTAGTGTTAGTAGATCCTTGTATTGGGCCACCTTGAGGTTTTTAGACACTGGTACTTTGATGAGAGTAGTTTCTGCCATCAACACGAGCTTGCTAGGACACCACTGCCTTCTCTCAAAATTTCTCTTCTTCGATTTGTTTGGCATATGTCATTAGGAGGGAAATATCCATCTTCTTAACCATTATTTCTATCTTACATTCCTTAGAGACCAACTTGGAGACACCTGACAAAATGAACTTGCTCATGCAAGCCCTTGGATCTGCAACCATGAGCGGAACATACTTGGACAATTGGGTGAAATCTAGGGCTTATTCTCTTACACTCATACCCCTTTGCTTCAAGATGATGAACTTTTGGACCTTCTCCTCCCTAAGCTCAATTGGTAAGAACCAGTCTAGGAAGGCACACTTTAATCATCCCAACCAAGGAGACCTACTCCTTGACCTCTCTCTTCAACCCACTACTCATACTGCCCCCTATCTTCTAAAGGAACCCATTATGCTTATTTTATGGAAGAAAGATATGTATATGTGATATTAGTTATTACCTAGTGCTAGTTATATATGAAATGACCTAAAGGATATTATTTTACCTTAGTAACTCTCTTAAGATAGTTAGCCACGAATTCGGCTTATCCTCTGACGGCAAACCCACCACTATAAGTAATTGGTAGGCTTTTTCAATAAACTCCATATGGTCCTCACTGTGAAATGCCTCAAAAATGTGCTTCAGAATGCTCATAATCATAACTTCCATATATCTCAAAATCTATGTGTAGTATCAAAAATATGACTTTCTATTCTTAATCAGGGGGAAAAATTAGTGGGCAATGGGTATAACCCAGATTTTAGAAGACCCGTAGCAAGAAATAATTTTTGCAAAATTTTTTAGAAATGGTAAGGGTGTGCAATGGCTCCACGATGTAGACCCATTGCGGAGTTATTTTAGCACTTTCTTAATTTCCTGTTTTCGCCTATGGGAATTAGGGTCCTGGACCCATGACTATTTACACATGAAATATCCCATGCTTAACCATGTTTTAACTCAATATAACTCAAAAACCCTGGCAAAAACCTCTCAAACATTTTATTTAAAAAATCTCATCCAAATTCAAGTGTCTAAAGCTTAATTTCAAATCTCAAGAACTCCAATCAAGCTTCAAGACTCCTTCAAAGTTTACATCAAGCAATTCCCGAATTTAGATAGGTGGATTTTATCTATTAGGTCCTTTAACCAATGGAGCCAAACCTTCCTATTTGATGAAAATTGCGTGATTTTAAGTTGTATTTCTTATGAATATCTATTATGATGAAATATGAGCATGAAATATGTTGGGATTTTGTGAATTATTATTGATTATGCATAAATATCTAATTTGAACTTACACTATGAATAAATCTTTGTTTGTTGAGACTATACATGCTTCAAGTTATGAAATCTATGAACTATTGTGAAGTGTTGATATGATTTACAAGTTAACCATGATGGACTTATACGATGATGTTGGTGGGCTGATTTACATGACTTTAAGATGCATTGATTTCACTATTTAATGAGCTATACTCTTGCATTTTGCATGATTTGAACATGTATTCATATGTACACGCCAAGTATTCGATGAAATATCAAGTCAAGAATTCTCAAGTTATTTACATATTTTACAAGTCAAGTGATTTCATGATAACTATGGGTTTTCAAGTTTATATTGAATTCATGAAAATTATATATGATTTTATAAGTTTTAAGTTAAGCCCTATTACAAGATTTTTACCTCTTGTGAGACATTCACGTTAAAGCAAAGGTTCATGTACTATTATTATTACTCTCATGTTTCAAGTTAGGCTCACCATTAGAGGTCAAGGGTGTTTAAGAGCTACTTATGTCATGTTTCTATGTTACTTATAAGTTATTAAAGTTCTAATTATTTAAAGTGTTCTGTGGGATTAGACTTAGTACCGATGGATTAGATGTTGGCATGGACTATCTTCAAGGGTCCATACTCCTTTCCTCAAACTATGTGCCAACATAGAATTATACTTTACCCTTGCTATACTAGTGGAACAATTTAGTGGACATTATCATGAAATCCACCCCAAAATGGGAAAGGTTTTAGTAAGGACGATTACTTCTCTTAAATGGGACACGCTCCCGTAAGGTAAAGTATGGTTTGCCTTGGCAAGTAGACCACCTCTTTACCTATGAGGGATGATCATCGAGATTCCAAGTTATAGCTCGCTTGGTCTTATTCTTTGTTAATTGAGGTCTCTTCCCACATATGTATCATGATCTATCCAAGTTGAATGATTTATTAACATGTCTTGCTTCAAGCATTGATCATGCATGCCATATTGAGATTATGCTCATCTATTGCCTATTACTATGAATTTTGACTACATTGGCTTATGTCTTGTTGCATTGCACCCTATATATTTAGTATATTCAAATATACTAATGCATACTTTATGCCTACATGATATCACCATATAAGAATCGGAGCCCCTCTTGACCATCCTCTATGTGGCTAGTGAGATACTTCAAAGACGAGCTTGGTGTGTCCTCAAGTTCGAGTAGACTATCTACTTTTCTTACTATTTTAAGACTTTTTTATGTTGAACATTTGACATTATGAGGGTAAGCCCCAAAAGTGTATTGGCCTCGCTCCATTCCAAGTTAGAGGTGTATATTGGATATTATGATATTTTTATATTACGAGTGAAACAATCCCAAAGAGTGACATATGCCTCAAAAGTTCCCAGAATTATAATTTCTATATATCTCAAATTCTGTGCATGATATCAACAAATTGACTTCATATTCTTGTCAAGGGGTCAAATTAAGTTGAAAATAGTTCTAACCCCGATTTAAGAGCAACTATATCAAAACATAAAAATCACAAAATGTGATTTCCAGCTAGTTTTTCATGCCCCTGGCACGACACTCTAAAGGCGCACCTCAGTTCATTTTGTGCCAGTTTTTCAAGTCCTATCCAAGGCTTTTGGTCTTGGTCTTAAGTGTTTCCATACGTGAAAATGCCTATACTTAGCCTTATTCCACCATCATATCATTCAAGATATTCCCAAATACTCACTCAAACACTAAGCCAATATTTCATCTCCTAAATTCAAGTCTCAAAACTCACCTAGATTTTAAGGTTCTCATTCAAGCTTCAAGTCTCCATCTTCCATCTTCTTCAATTATTCTCCAAGAGTCAAGGTATGTGGGCTTCTTACATGGGTTCCTTTCACCCATGATATCCAAGCTTACTTTTGCCTAAAATTGACTGATTTAAAGTTGATTTACTCATGCATTTTATCTATTATGAATTTCATAGCACACTATGTTAGGGTTTTATGAAATTATGATTGTTTTAGCATGTTTTGAGCTATGAATCTAAGGTCTATTTGATAAAAGGATTTGATGTATGTTACTTGAGGGCGTTACCAAGTACCTACTGATAGTTTTATAATGAATTTTCTTGCATGATTTCACTCTAGAAATGCATGATTTTACACCAGCACTATGCACCCGCCATGTGTTTGATAAAATGTATGGGTTATGATTCCTTGAGGAATTGAAGGTCTAATATATAGTATGAGTTAAATAATTATATGATTATGAAAGGAATGTATATATGATATTATCTCTATATTGTGTGGAAAACGACCGAGCCTCACTTGGGAGGTTGTAGGCCCAGGTAACCATGTTAAGGGGTTTGTCCTCGATTGTGTCGCTCGATAGGTGGTAGGCCCATGAAAAAATGTTGAGGGGTTTTTACCTTGATAACCATGCTAGGGGGTTTGTACCTCATCAACCACGTTGAAGGTTTTGTACCTCATCAACCATGTTGGGAGGTTTGTACCTCAAAGGGGTTTGTACCTTACACCCCCCCTCCAAGGAGGTAGGACGCCTTGGATACCTTACACCCCCCTCCAAGGAGGTAGTAGGCCTTGGATATTCACTAAATTGGTCTCTCCTTACACATGGATTATATTCTATATAAGCATGGTATACTTCAAGCATCATTCATACATGTCATATTGCTACTTGCTTATTCATTGTCTATGTTATGCATTTTGATTATAGTGCTTATCACTTTTTGTATTATATCCTACATACTTAGTACATTTGGATGTACTAAGGCATACTCTATGCCTACATGATGTCACCATGTAGGAACCAGAGCCCAGCTTGAGCATCCCATCCACATGGCTAGTATGATTTTATTCAAGCTTGTTAGTGAGTCCTCCATTCCGAGGACGTTGCTTATTGTCTCATGCTATGTTCCAAGATTACCCTTTTTTTGTAAATATTGACTATAAGAGTGATCCCAACAGCTTGTCTTGGCCCCCGCTCTTATCTATGTAGTAGAGATATTATTGGACATGTCATGTGTAATGTTATGAGCTTTGACTCTCTCTTGACTCTTGATGTTTATGATATGGAAGTTGTAACTTAGCCCCGTTGTCCCTATTTTTACTCTATTGATGTTGTATTTTATTAGTTTCGCGACCAAGGATGTGTAAGGATATGTTAAGAGACTTGTTTGGGGTCCCTTTAGGTTCCCCTTGCATTGTTGCACGTCTAGGCACTAGGCTTGGGTTGTGACAATGAGCTTGACTCTTATGCTTTGTTTATATTCAAGACTTCCCTTAACCCCACTTCCCATTTTATATATTTCTTGTTGATGTTTACTTTGCTTTCACGAGCAAGGATGTGCAATTGATATGCTAAGAGACTTGTTTGGTTCCGTTCAAGTTCCCATTCTTCATGTCACACCTAGGTCCTAGGCTTGGGTCATGACAAACTTGGTGTCAGAGCACTAGGTTGTTAATGGTCCTCAAAATCTAACACACTGCATCGACTAAAATCTTATTCATGGTTGTAAAGTGTTGGCATAACTATGAATAGGAGGCTATGAGTTATTTTAGATAATATTTCACTTTTTCATGATCTATGTCATATGGTAGAGCTAAGTCTTTTAAGGCTTATCATTGATTGCTAACCATTATGTTTCATAATATGCCTCAAGTCATTCAACATAATGGACAGGATGGTGGTCGTCTCTCACTTGGGATTCAACTTCTCAACGGTGACATATCAAATGTGAAGGTTCGTAATGCTCTACTCTGTCAAAAAGTAGGTGCTCCCAAGACTTCAAAGGATAGGAGAAATGAGAGGGAGTCTAAGAGGGCCCGAGTTGGTGGTGCCTCATCCTCTACTAGTCGACCAGTCCCTAAGTACAAGAAGAAAAGAATCCCTTTTACCACTTGTCAAGGGTGTGGTAAGATACATCAAAGAAGGTATTTGGTGGGCAATGAATATTGTTTCAAGTGTGGCTGTGTTGGACATAAGATAAGAGATTGCCTAGTGGCCTCAAGGGAAGGGAGAAGCAGTGTTCAATTTGGTAGTAGGCTTCTGTATGCTAAGCCTACTGACAGTGGTGGAGTGACCCATCTTAAGTGCCCGAAATGTGGGAGGAAACATATTAGCATGTATTGGAGGAACATGTGTGCTTGCTTTTGGTATGTCAAGATGGGCACAAGGTTGTTGATTGTCCATATGCTCTAAGGAAGGGCAAAGGTGTTGGTGTTAAACTTCTCCTACGTGCAACAAGTGTGGAAGGTACCATCTAGGAGATTATTTAGCTGGTTCGAGTGTAATTTTAGAGTGTGGCATAAAGGATCATAATTTGAGACATTGTCCATGGGCTATAAGGAATTTTAAGGATGACCATCGATGATCTCAACCACACCCTCTAGGGGTTACTCGACTTGCCATGGTGCTTCACCAGTATGTTAAAGGTTTTTTATTTTGATGTGTATTCATTGATAGATCATGGTGTCACTCTTTCTTTATTACTCCTGTTAATGCCAAAAAGCTTCATGTTAGTCCCAAATTGTTGTATAAACCTTATGAAATGTCTACCCCCTTTGGTGAGTCCATTATTGCTAAAAGAGTCAATAGAAATTGTCCTGTGTTCATCTTGCATAAAATCTTACCTTATGATTTTGTTGAATTAGATAAGGTGGATTTTGATGTCATTCTTGGGTTCGATCGGTTGCATGCATATTATGCTTCTATTGATATTAGAACCCATATTGTTAAATTCCAGTTCCCTAATGAGTCCATCCTTGAGTGTAAGATTCGTGATGTAGTGGTCAAGGGTGGATCCATTTCTTTTCTTAAAGTCCAAAAGTTGATTTCTAAGAGTTATCTCTATCATCTTGTGAGGGATAGCAATGTTGAGCCTAAAGTCCTTCCTATTGAGTCAGTTCCGATGGTTAATAAGTTTCTTGATATCTTTCCTCAATGAGCTTCCCCGTGTCCCTCCCGAAAGGGAAATAGATTTTGGTATATACTTCCTTCCCAATAATCAACCCATTTCTATTCCCCCTTACCCTATGACCTCCGGGGAGTTGAAGGAGTTGAAGAAGCAATTGAGGAATTTATTGGAAAAGGGTTCTTTAAGTCCTCGTAAGTCACCTTGGGGTGCACTGGTGTTATTAATGTAGAAAAAGGATGGTTTTCTTAGAATATGCATTGATTACCGGCAACTTAATAGGGTTACCATAAAGAACAAGTACCCTCTACGAAATATTGATGACCTTTTTGATCAACTTCAAGGGGCTAGTCATTTTTCTAAGATTGATTTTAGATTCTGGGATCACCAAGTGAAAGTGAGGGAGTGTGACATTCCCAAGACGACTTTTTGGACTAGGTGTTGGCAATTTGAATTTATGGTTATGTATTTTGGGTTGAAAAATACACCGACTATATTTATAAATCTTATGAATAGGGTCATTAAACCCTACCTTGACTTGTTTGTGGTGGTTTTTATTAATGATATCTTGATTTATTCCCATCGTGAGAAGGAGCATGTAGATCACTTGCGGGTGGTGTTAAAAATCTTGAGGGATGAGAGGTTGTATGCACATATGAGAAATGTGGGTTTTGCTTGAAAGTGGTTGCTTTTCTAGGGCATGTAGTATCGGATAATGGTATCAAGGTGGATCCTAAGAAGACAGAGGTGATTGGAAATTAGCCTAGACCTTTGATTCCATCAGACATTAGAAGTTTCTTGGGTTTGGCTGGTTATTACTGGAGGTTTGTGAATGGTTGCTCTTTTATTGCTTCTCCTATGAAAAAATTGGCCCAAAAGAAGGCAAATTTATGTGGACTAGTGAGTGTGAAAAGAGTTTCCAAACTTTGAAAGGTAAGCTTGTCTCCTCTCCTATCTAGGCTCTACCTGAAAGGTTGGAAGGATTTGTTGTATATTGTGATGCCTCAAGAAATTGGTTTGTGGTGTGTTTTGATGCAAAGTAGTAAGGTGATAGCATAAGCCTCTAGACAACTTAAGGTGCATGAGATGAATTATCCCAACCATGATCTTGAATTGTCGGCCGTAGTATTTGCTTTTAAAAATTTCATATCACTACTTGTATGGGGTTCATGTTGATGTTTCTACCAATCATAAGAGTCTTTAATATGTTTTCACTCCAAAAAGATCTTAACTTGAGACTAAGAAGGTAGTTAGTTCTTCTTAAGGATTATGACATGGGTGTGCATTACCATCCCGGTAGAACTAATGTAGTGGTGATGCTCTAAGTAGAGTGTCCATGGGGAGTTTGGGTCACATTGATGATGGTGGCAAGGGGGTTGGCTAGAGATATTCACCGGTTGGCTAGTTTGGTAGTTAGGTTGAACGAAGTGGAAATGGTGGTATAGTAGTTTTTGATGGTTCTAGATCGTCCTTGATTGAGAAGGTAAGGGCACAACAAGAGCTTGACCCCCCTCTCCCTGCTAAAGTTGAAGACCTTGATGAAGGAAGGTAAAGTGGAGGTTTTCTCCCAAGGGGGAGATATTACCCTTAGGTACCAAGGTAGATGGTGTGTGCCTAATGTTGATTACTTTATGGAGTTGACATTGAAAGAGTCTCAAGATTTATTCTATTCTTTCCGATTCCATGGGAATGGATAGAGACTATAGAGAGGTATCTTGGTGAGGTTACTGTGATGGCTTTTTTAGCACTGAATTTGGTTATAGAAGTTTTGGAGGAGATGAGGTTGGCAAGAGAGAAATTTAAGAAGGCTCAAAGTAGGCAAAAGTCATATTCCGATATAACAAGGACAGAACTTGATTTCAAGATTGGTGATTGGGTTTACTTGAAGGTGTCACCCATGAAGGGTATGGTCCTTTTTAGCAAGAAAGGTAAATCGAATCCAAGGTTTATAAGGCCTTGTAGAATTTCATGGAGATTTGTTAAGTTGCACATGAAATGTAGTTGCCCATGGCTATGAATATGGCTCATCTGGTCTTCCATGTGCCTATGTAGAGGGGAATGTGTTGGTAACCCAAGTGCCACTTGCAAAGCCAAAAGTAGACATGAGGAAGTGATACCTATATCTCTTTCACTCTATTCAAGCCTAACATAACAAAGTAAGTCTCATCTATGATTTCAAGTCTTAAGTTTCAATCCTCATGTCATCTTGCATGAATCCATGTTTATGATAACAAGTTTATGGTGATTTTTAACATTTCACGTTGAGATTTTTTAAAATGATGTTTAAATGCATTTTTTTGCATTAATGTTGGGCTGAAATCTTCATGATCACTTCTCTCATGCATTGTTTTTTGACATACGAGGATAAATTTTCCCAAGGAGGAGATATTGAAACACCCAAAAATGTGCTTCGAAATGCCTATAATCATAATTTTCATATATCTCAAAATTTATGCGTGATATCAAACTTGTGATTTCATATCTTGATCAAAAGGAAATATTGAGTGGGAAATAAGTATAAATAAGAATTTAGAAGACCCCCAGAGAAAAATAATTTTCAAAAAAATTTTCAAAAACAATAAGGGTATGCGATGGCTCTGTGACATGGAACCATCTAGGAGTAGTGTTAGCACTTCCTTAATTTCATGTTTCTTCCTAGGGTTATTGGGTCCTGGCCCCGTGCCTCTTTATACATGAAATATCCCTTGCTTAGCCATTTGTCACTTCCATATCACTCAAAAAGACCCACTCTAAAACCTCTCAACAATATTATTAAACAATTCTCATCCAAATTCAAGTGTGTCAAGATTTTTTCCAATCTAAAGAACTACATTCAAGCTTCAAGTTTATATCAAAGAGTTCCCAAAGATTGGTATATGGGCTTCATACATTGGGATTTTTCACCCATGGAGCCCAACCTTCCTATTTTATAAAAAAATACCATGATTTTAAGTTGTATTTTTTATGGATATCTATTATTATGAAATGTGAGCATGAAATATGTTGGGCTTTTATCAAACATTGTTGATTACGCATGCATATCTAATTTGAGCTTATACTATAAATAAACTTTTGTCTATTGAGACTATACATGATTCAAGCTATGAAATCTATGAACTATTATGAAGTTTTGATATGATTTACAAGTTACTGGGGTTTTACCATGATGTTGGTGGCTGATTTACATGACTTTAATATGCATTAATTTCACTATTTCATGAATTATACTCTTGCATTTTGCATGATTTGAACATGTACTCATATGTGCCCACCAAATATTCGATGAAATATCAAGTCAAGAATTCTCAAGTTATTTACATGTTTTATAAGTTAAGTGACTTCATGATGACTATGGGCTTTCAATTATGTATGGAATTCATGAAAATTATCTATGATTTTACAAGTTACAAGTTAAGCCCATTTCAAGATTTTTACCTCTTGTCACTCACTCAAGTTAAAGCAAAGGTTCAAGTATTATTATTATTACTCTCACGTTTCAAGTTATGCTCACCATTAGAGGTCAAGCATGTTTATGATATACTCATGTCATGTTTCCATATTTCTTTCAAGTTATTAAAGTTCTAATTATTACAAGTATTTCGTGGGTTCAGATTTAGCACAGGGATTGGATATCGGTGTGGACTATCTTCAAGGGTCTATACTACTTTCCTCAAACTATGTGCCAACATAGGATTATACTTTACCCTTACTATACTAGTGGATCAATTTAGTGACTTTATCATGAAATCCACCCCAAAATGGGACAGGTTCTAGTAAGGAGGGTTACTTCTCTGAAATGGGACAGGCCCCCGTAAGGTGAAGTATAGTTTGCCTTGGCAAGTAGACCACCTCATTACCGATGTGGGATGATTATCTAGATTCCAAGTTGTAGCTTGCTTGATCTTATTCTTTGTCCATCGAGGACTCTTCCCACATATATATCATGTTCTATGCAAGTTGAATGTTTTATAAACATGTCTTGCTTCAAGCATTGATCATGCATGCCATATTGAGATTATGCTCATCTATTGTCTATTCTTATGCATTTTGACTATATTGACTTATGTCTTGTTGTATTGCATCCTACATACTTAGTACATTCAAACATACTAACGCATACTTTATGCCTAAATAATATCACCATGTAGGGACTGGAGCTCCTCTTTATCATCCTCCACATTGCTAGTGAGATACTTCAAAGATAAGCTTGGTCAGTCCTCAAGTTCGAAGACAGTATCTACTTTTCCTACTATTTTAAGACTTCTTTGTGTTGAACATTTGACATTATGAGAGTGAGCCGAGAAAGTGTCTTGGCCCCCGCTCCATTCCAAGTTAGAGGTGTATGTTGGATATCATGATAGTATTGTGTTACGAGCTTAACTCTTATGCTTTATTTATATTCAAGATTTCCCTTAGTCCCACTTCCCATTTTATATATCTCTTGTTAATGTTTACTTCGCTTCTGCGACCAAGGATGTGTGGTTGATATTCTAAGAGGCTTGTTTAGGTCCATTCGGGTTTCCATTCACCGTGTCATATCTAAGCCCTAGGCTTGCGTCATGACATTTTCCCTTTGATCCATGACATTTTCCCTTTTCCTTAAGTTATCATAAATTAGGATCCTCGAACTGTTTTTCTTTCACCTCCATTACTAATGAAGACGCTATTGCATTATGTACAATAATGCCTTCCTTTGGAGTTTCAAAAAGGCAAACTCCCACACTGTCTAGTTGATGTAGATCCTTAGCCACTCTTTGACTTACCACAGCTTGATCACCAGTATTCATGATTGCCTTATGACTCAGAGCATCGACTACCACATTTGCCTTTCCCAGATGGTATAGTATATCAATGACATGATCCTTTATTAGCTCTAGCCATCTCCGTTGTCTTAAATTTAGGTCTTACTAATTAAAGATATATTGTAGGCTCTTATGATCAGTATATATATCAATGTGAACCCCATACAAATAGTGGCACCATATTTTCAAGGCAAATACAACCGTTGCTATCTCAAGATCATGAGTTGGGTAACTTTTCTCATATGGTAGTAGTTGTCTAGATGCATAAGCAATTACCCTACCATGCTATGGAAGTACACACCCTAAGCTAACTTCTGAAGCATCACAATACATTGCATACCCCTCAGATCCTTTTGGAAGTACTAGCACAGGTGCATAAGTTAGTTCATTTTTCAATTCCTGAAAGCTTCTTTCACATGCATCATTCCATTGGAACTTGGTTTCCTTATGTGTCAATTTTGTTAGGGGTGTAGAAATAGAAGAAAAACCTTCAACAGATCTACTGTAATAACCTGCCAAACCTAGGAAGCTTCAAACTTTTGTGGGTGTCGTTGGTCTTTGCCAATCTCTCACAGACTCTATCTTTTGTGAATCAACCCTTATGCCTTTCTTGGATACAATATGACCTAAATACCACTACCTTTTGCAAAAATTCACATTTAGAAAAGTTGGGATACAACTATCGATCATGAAGAACCTATAACACCTGTCCTAAAGGCTTTGCTTGATCCTCTTCTGATCTTGAGTATACCAAAATGTCATCTATACATACTGTCACAAACATAATCAAGAATGGCTTAAATACCCTATTCATTAGATCTATAAAAATTGTTGGTGCATTCATTAGCCCAAATGACATCACAAGAAAATCAAAGTGACTATAGCGTGTTCTAAAAGTAGTCTTGGGTATATCTTCCTCCTTCACCCTCACTTGGTGATACCCCAATCTCAAATCAATTTTTTTAAAGCATTTGGCACCCTGTAACTGATAAAATAAGTTATCAATCCTGGGAAAGAGGTATTTATTCTAAGTTGTCACCCTACTTAATTGTTGATAGTCAATATACACTCTCAAGGTGCTATCCTTTTGTGTACAAATAACATTGGTACACCCCAAGGGGACATACTAGGTCTTATAAAACCCTTCTCCAATAAGTCTTTAACAGCTTTTTTAATTCATGTAATTCTGCTGGGGCTATTCTATATGGTGGGATAGAAATAGGTTGTATGCCTGGAGGTAAGTCAATACCAAAATCTACTTCTCATTTTGGAGGTAAACCCAGGAGTTCTTTAGGGAACACATCAATAAATTTATTCACTACTAGAACTGATTAAAGAGTTAGTGATTCTGCCTATATATCCCTTACACTAACTAAATGACGTACATACCCCTTAGAAATCATCTTTTTGGCCTTAAAATAAGAGATAAACTTCCCCTTTGGTGCCCCAATATTGCCTTCCCATTCAAGAGCTGCCTTATTTGGAAAGTAGAAGTACATTCTCTTAGTTCGATAATCCACAGTGGCATAGCAAGAAGCTAACCAATCCATGCCCATTATAACATCAAATTCCACCATTTCTAGCTCAATAAGGTCAGCCAATGTGTCACTATCATAAACAATTACTACATAGTCATAATAAAACCTTCTAGCCATAATAGATTCATCAGTTGGTGTAGACACTTTGAATGATGTGTTTAATAATTTGGGTGATCTCTTAAGATCCCCAGCAACTAGTGGGGTAATGTGATGATAGTGTAGAACCAAGGTCAATAAATATATATACATTATGTGAAAAGATGGACAATGTACTTGTGACCACATCGGGTGAAGCTTTCAAATTTTGCTGACTCCTTAGAGCATAGGTGCGATTCTGGACTCCGCTAGAGCTAGCTGCTCCTCTAACACCTCTACCATAACCTATAGGTGCTTTTTGACTCCTACTTAATGAAGGAACTGACAATGATGATACAACTGCTGACCTAGTAGATTATGCTATATCACCCATATGCCTTCTCGGGCAATCTTTTATCATGTGCCCTGGCACAGCACACCAATAACAAACATCTGTCCCAACATGACATATACCTAGATGACTCCTTCCACACTAGTTACAAGGTTGCTTAGCAGTCATTTGCTATCCTGCTGAATATCTCGTTATTCGGGCACGTTGCCCTTCACTTCCTGGACTAAACTAATTTCTCCTAGACCCCTAAATTTGTAGTGGAGCACTGGTTGTAGAGTAGGAGGATGATGGCCTAGGTGGTCTATTAGAAAATCAAGGCCTAAGCTCACCTTCCTGAAGTTCTGGCCCTCATGGACTGCGCCCTTTCTAACTCTTGTGTCCTTATCCTTTGCCTCTGATCCTCTGATTTCTATGCAAAAGCTGGCATTCTTGATATATCTATGTCCTTATTCAGTGAAGCAATGGTACAGTTTATGACCAGATACGTATCCAATCTATCCACATAACGATGAACTCTATTTGCTATAGCAGCAACTACATTAGAAGCATAGTTGGACAGGGAATAAATTGGAGGCTATACTCCCTCAAGCTCATATTCCCCTACTAGAGATTCAAGAACTGATCTGCATGGACCTCTTAGATCTCTAATGGCAATTAATGGTCAAGAAAGGCCTCTTTGAACTCCTTCCAAGTGGTTGGGGGAGCATCTATATCTTTGGATTACTTCCAAGCTTCATACCATAATATAGCCACACCCTTCAACCTATATGTCCCTAACTCGACAACTTTTGTACCACTAACATACATAACATCTAAAGTGTACTGAATGTGATCAATAAAGTCTCGGGGATCTTCATTAGGATCAGACCAAGTGAAGGCTGGAGGGTCCAAATTAAGGAAGTCATGTATCCTCGTGTCAGTTTCCCTATTTGCACTACCTACACCTATAACTGGACCTTCCTGTCTTTGACCTTGGCCAGCTACTATATGCATCAATAGTTGGATTGCATTTCTCAGATCCTGCACTATAGCATCGATAGTTAGTTCTGGGGGAATTTCACTACTTTCGGGTTTATCAAGACTGGAGAGGTTAGGGATGTCTGTGACATAGACTTATTTTGAGCCTTATTTCGTTCTCTCACATAACTGGGTGTACCAACCACCACTTCTACTACCTTCCCTTCACCTTTGTTCTTCCAAGTTTCTGGCACACTTGCTCGCTATATAAAATAATTTAGGAGTTAGACACAATGCACCTATTACACTTAGCTCTATGGCACGATCTAAAGAACAAAAAGAAAATAACAACTCCTAAATGCCATGTAGCTTCCTTCTTATAAATGTGGTGCACAACACATCGATAAACAAGACTCTACATAGATACAACTGTGGATACTTCTTAGGTTGACCCGCTCTAATACCACTTCAGTCATGCCCCAAAGTCTCATTAAGGAGGACCGGCATCCATTGCGAATAAGGCTCAGGAGAACCAAACTATATCTATGCGCTTTTTAGATATATTATAAGGGATTTCTACCTTTATTGTGCCTTTAAGAAAGAAAGTAGTAATAACAATCCAAAAGAAAATGCATATGGCTAGGTTGTTGAGCCACGGTGTCTAAGGTATGAGACATGACCATACTTTAATTTATATAGTCTACAAAGCCTCTAGATAAGAGAAAGCATTTGACAAAGGTTGATACAGGCCCCGCCTCGACTAACTATACAATACAAACATATAAGCTCTGGACAAATACAAAGCTTTGAAATAACCTGGAGCTTATAACAGCAGCTGGATGTCTTGTACTCTACTAGGGAGATCTACTAGCTCCTGTACCTACAACATAAAATATAGGTACCCCATAAGAGATGTCAGTACGAGATAATGTACTAAATATGTAAGGCAGGAAATACTATATATGAAGTAACAACTCAAATGAAACTATGTATTGGTGTAGGATAGGAGACCATCTTTGGTTATACTTTGGAATCATGTACTTTATGTTCTTTATATTACTTTACCTTTACTATATAATTTGTGCACGACATACAATACAAATGATCAGCTGATCAGTGGTAAAATTGTATCGGGATTATCTCTAGTTAGGTTCTTCCTTAACCCCTCGAACTACCACCTGTGATAGGATCGTCCCTGGCTAGGTGATGCTTCCAACCCTCATGCTAAAACCCATCAATAAATAATACACTTTATCTTTCAATTACCTTTGAGATTATTCTCTTGGTGGTCATAATATTAGAGATGTAGGACTGTAGATATAGCATATGACATGCAAATAATCATATAGATAATATGACAGTAAAAAGAGTATGCTACATAAATAATGAGATGCGTATGAAATGAAATAACTCGTGAACTTTCTTTAGCAACAAGAACTCATATAACTTGGTATCCACGTATATGCAGATTTGAAGGTGATTATAAATGGTAGCTTGTGAATATATAAAATAGTAGAGACACAGTTAATAGTTTTGTCGGAGTTGGTAAATGCCTTTATGTACCAAGGAGAGATTTATGTTTCATGCCAAACAATACAAAATCAAGTATCCTTACATACCTCATTATATGACCTCGTTACTACCTTGGAGTGGCTATGTTTCCCCTTAAATATTTATCTATAGTATATTAGGCAATAAGACTAGTATTAGTAGTGACGAAATGCTTCTTGGCAGCCCAATACCATAAAAACTAGCATCCGAACAACAAACTTTTAATTAGCGACACAAAGGCATTTCTTCAACCTTTTCACTTATAATCAAATTTTCGAATAAAGATTCTTATGTACATGTCATATACATCTTATTTCATACTTTTAATATTCTTACAACATCCTACAAGATACAAGATATAACAATTCTTTACAACATACAAACAAGCGTCACAACGTTACATCCTTTCTCCATATTTTGACGTCAATGATCCCGAATCTATTTTAACTTTACCTAAATTATTTCCAATGTTTTTACTAGATAAACCTAGTATTATGATGGTTCACAAATAGTCCCAAAGCAAAGGAAGGTCATGGAACAACATATTACAATTCTACACAATCTACAAATGGACAGCATAACATTACGTCCCTTTGCCCCATTTTGACGTCAACAATTCCAAACCTGTTCCAACTTTAACCAAATTATCCTAAACACATCCATACATTCAAACAGGCTTAAAATGGTCTTGTAATAGTACCAAAATAGTCATTAAGGACGTGAGGTAATAGCTTTCCATCCAACAGCCCACAAGTTCATACTAAGAACAGAATTATGATATCCTATAAGGACTCACTTTTGTTGACTGTAAAAGTAGTGCAGCGACTTAGTTATATCACTAACAAGCTATACTATGTTAAAAATACAAATCTTACTCCATAATTAATCCAACCAATAAAAGAAAATCCTCTTTGAACAATAAGAAATATTCATAACAATACTTAGGAGATAAGTTGTCCAGAATTTCCAACACAACATACTAGCATATGCTTCTTGTTTTTCATGAAACAAACATACTAAATACACAACTATAATTGCTTACCTTTACCTTAAAGATTCAGGTTTTCCTACTAGAGTATTACATCTGCAACTTGGTAAAGTAAAATAGATAGAAGACGAGTCTTTAGGAAAGCTGAAAAATTATTTCAAGTGGAATGACTTTAGGGGCAGCTTTTGATCCATTTTTAAAGACTTCTTTGGCCAATATTCTCTTGCACTTTTGACCAGATAATGATACCTATTAGTATACTTGTGATGCAGTATCTTTTCCCTTAGATTTGGCCCTAAATGGGTCTCTAATTTAATGGGCCTTTTGCTACCCATTCTTCTCCTTTCCCTTTAATTACTTTGGGCCTAATTTTCAAATGAATTGGGATGGGATGGTCTCATTTTCTACAATTCCTAAACTAAAAATTCAGTTCATTTATGATATCAAAACATAGGCTAAATTTATCCCCTTAAGATGAACTTTATTCATAATCGAACTTGGATAAATTCGACATCAGGCCTCGTCTCCATTTAGCTAGCAAATTTAAGCTAAGCAAGTAGGTGACTCACCAACTAGCTTATTAAGTCCTACAAGTACCTCAACTCTCTCACTTTGTTTAGGAATGTAATCCTCTCAATTTAACACAAAACAAGTATACACTCGACTTTCTTAAGCGTTAGACGCACATAACACCCATTAACACAAGATTTAAAGCACTTTTAAAAAAATTGACGCTAATTTGAAAAGTCATATCCTGTTTCATTTTCATAACATTAGTACACGTAAAATATGGGGTGTTATATTTTCTCCTAATTTTGACCCCCTGTACAAGAATAAGATGTCGGATTTTTATAATAACGAATGAATGTTTAGATATATAGAAATTAAAATTTCAGGCATTCAAAGGCACATTTTCAGTCACCCTTTTGGGTCATTTCAGAAAGGAACTCGGAAAATCCTGGCCTTATTCTTGATAATCTTGCCTTAGAAATTTGGGATTTGAAGAATGAGAGAATGAGAGGTGAATTTAGGCCTTCAAAACTAATATAGTTCCCCCTTTTGTCGCAAAATATAGTTTTAGAATAGAATTATCATAAATGACCAATCGACCCCTCAATTAAAACTGTCAAATGCATTCTATGTAACTTTTTCTATGGGCCATAGAAATTTTTATGGGTCGTAAACCCTCTCATTTGATGGCTGACTCGAGAACTCTGAAATATGAAATTTTCTGAATTGGGAACAATGACCAACATGTTGGGCCATACTAATTTCTATGGGTCATGGATGTTCTCATGGATTCCGTCCACATTTAGCCTAATTTCCATCTTTTGACTGACCTCTTCTTTTAAGACCCTATATGATCCATATAATATTTTATAGGTCGTTTGATAAGTCATGGGTTAACTTTAAATTTTCATATGGTTGGAACCCCACTTAAGAACCACTTTATAAGCCATACAAAATTCCACAGGTTGTAGATTGTCTTGTAAAATAGGTCCTCAATCATTTTTTAGGCCAACTTCTGCTCTTTAGGCTCCTAAACTGTGGGTTGTTACAGCTCAGCTCCTTGTAGTTGATTAAACAAATCATCTATCCTTAGACTGGGTACTTGTTCATAATGGTGACTTTGTTGAGTTTTCAGTAATCTATACATATTTAGAGTAGCCCATCATTCTTTCTCACAAAGAAAGCGTGAGCACCCCATGAAGACCTACTAGGCCTGATGAAATCTTTTTCCAACAAATGCTTCCATTATTCTTTTAAGTCTTTCAATTCTGTCAGGCCATTCTGTAAGGAATAATGGAAATAGGTTGAGTTTTAGGTAAGAGGTCTATGCCAAAATCTATCCCCGTTTAAAGGGGAACAACGGGTAATTCCTCTAGAAAGACATTAGGGAACTCATTCATAATGTGAAACGACTAAAGAGAGAGAAATTTGGAAGTGACATCTGTAACCATCACTAGATGATCTATGCACCCTTTAGAGATCATTTTTGAGCATTTAGATATGAGACACACCGACCTCTACATAAGGAACTACTACCCTTCCTCTCAAGAAGAGATTCATTTGGGAATTGAAATTTGACTGTTTGGGTCCGACAATCTATATAGGCATTATAAGCATAAAACCAATCCATTCCAAGTATAACATCAAAGTTAACCATGGAGTGTTCTACTAAGTCACAAGGGATAACTTTATGCAAGATAGACATGGAACAATTTCTATAAACCCCTCGTGAAACAATAGACTCTCCTATGTGAGTTCACACCTCAAAAGGCTCATTAGAATCTCCGAAAATACATAAAATCCATTATCAAGGAAAAGAGTTACAAAAGACAAATTTGTTCTTAGATCTAAAAATGCATATGCATCAAAACTATAAACTTTCAACATATCGGTAATAACATCCGGGGCCTCTTTCACTTCTTGGTGGCCATGAAGAGAATAGAACCAATTGGTCCTTGGAACACCTTAAGCTTCTCCTCTTTGGTCTTAGGGCATTTTATCTCTAATCCAATAATTCTTTACCTGGTGCCTTGGCTATCCACACTTGAACATGCATTTGAATCGGCCAAGTACTCCGTTTTGTGGGGCTTCCCATACTTAGGGCAATTAGGAGTACACATATTTTGAGCTACTCCCTTTTCCTTGATGAAGAGGAGAGAAGAAGTGTTGGTAGACCCTTGGTCTCCTTTTTTTTGGCCATCTTGGAATTTGTTGTGGTCTCCACTCCTTTAGTAAAAATTATCCCCTACTATCCATCCAAGTCCTCTTGGACTCTGTAGATCTATCCCTTAACTTATCCTTCTCAATTTATTTGGCATAGGGCATGAACTAGGAGATTTCTATTTCCTTCACAAGAGAGGCAGTCTTGCACTATTTTGACACCAAGTCTGATACATCAAACATAAACTTGCTTATCCTCACCCTTGGATCTGCGACCATATTGGAGCATATTTGGAAATTTTAATGAACTTGAGAGAACACTCTCTCATGCTCATGTGCCCTTGCTTGAGGTTGAAAAATTCTTTTACCTTGGCCTCCCTCAACTCTAGTGGGAAAACTCGATCCAAGAAGGTACCCTTGACCTCCACCATTAGATTTAGCCCACTATTATAAGGACCCATACATTCTACGGCCTCATTAGAACATGAAAATTTTCATTTCAAGAAGTTTTAAACCAAGGTAACACTCCATGGGAGCTCTCACAGCCCATGTGAGCCTCCATTAAATGACCCTTAGCCTCATGAGGAATGTTTGACATTAAATACAGAGTTTTAAATTAAGGCACCCCAGACATAGGCCCCTCATAGTCCATATGACACCTCACAGATCGTGTGGTGGGCTATGTGGTGGCCTTAGCTTGAAATCTCATAAGTTTTGGGGCCAAGTAAAGTGGTATGGCCAGTAGTATAGTCTGTGTGGAAGGGTATGGCCTGTATACCCCTCTGTATGGGCTCTGGAGTGAATTTTGTCTAGGTATAGAATCACCGTCTCAAAACTTTATTATGGAATATTTTTCTAGAAGGAGGGGTATGAGTAGTGTCAATGCCCTTGTATTCTTGTACAGCCCATGTGGCCCTCTGTGAGGATGATTTCATTAAAAATTTGAAGTATGGGATTACAAATTTGGACCTTCGTCAAGTAAGATTTTGCCAAGTGTTGGTTTATGAACAATTACATGGTCCGTGTGGTGTGTCAAAGACCGTATAGTCCTTCTTGAAGTGTCTACTTTAAATTTTTCAACTTATTTCATTAATGGCATTTTCATAATTATGGATTATTCTAAGGGTCCTTTGTGACTTCCTATGCTATTTAAGAACTCTAAAAGACCTAAACTCTATTCCTCTCATTCAAATTCATTTCTCACATTTAAAATTATCTCAAAGAACTCTAGTACGAATTAAGCTTAGGGATCAAGGAAAGGCTCTTTCTTTACCAAATTTCTTCTTGAGTCTTCTTCATTAGCTAAGGTATGTGGGATTGATTCTTGGTCCCTTTCAACCAAGGAGACCCAAACACTTTTCACTTGAATTTTATGAAATTTTGCTTACTTTAAATATGGGTTTTAGGAATTATGATTTAATATATTCAAGTGAAGCTTGATTCTAAGTTGAGTGAAGCCCTAATTTGATGAATTGCATTGAATTTATAAAGTTACGAATGTGCACGTCCCCTTTAAAGCTTGATTTATACATGGGTAATCTATATTATGATTTAAATATGAATTTTACTTATGTTTTACTTGAATTTCATAATGTATTATTGATTTAAGTTTGGATCTCTATTACTCATGCTAATCTTACCTCATTCATGGCATATGCATAGATGACTATGGTGTCTATGAAGTTTATGAAGTGGATCAAGACCTAATTATTTTTTACTTATATAATTTTGAGAAGATTATGGTTATGACAAGAATATGATCACATAAATATCTAAGAATATAGCTCATAAACCAATTATGAGTATTTACACCACTGTGTTTAGGGAGTATTCATTGAGATTTGAGGCGAGGTCATCTATCCCCAAGGGTACATACTCATTTCTCAATAAGGTGCTCCAATGGAGATATTACTATGCATGAAATGTATTACATGAAGAATGTTTTGGCTTTTTAGCCTAAGATGCATAGTTAGGAAGCATGTGATTTGGCCATCAAGCCTAAGAATGCATGTATACAATTTGAAAGCCTTAGATATCTTTTACAAGCATGTATATGTATATATATATTCTAATAGGATGATGCCCTAGCACTGATGGGATTGGAGGCAGGGGGCTATCCCCAAAGGTTCATACTCCTTTCTCTTAAACTATGTGCGTCACATAGGTATATGTTTATGCACCCAAGGGGAACGAAGAAGAAGAATGTAAGGATCTACCTTTGACAAGTAGGTTACCTCTTCATCTATTGTGGGGAGGACAATAGAGCTCCAAGTTATAGCTCACTTGCTCTTATGTCAGTTATGGTCCCATTCTTGACATATAAATGAAGTATTCTTGCATTCCTACATCATGTATCTCATTGGATATTAATATATTATTCCTTTGTTATGTGATTCTTTCTATATGTGCCCTTGTCAGCAAACACTGAATACAGGTTTGATAAGTCATATGCATTACATGCCTGCATACTTAGTACATTCAAATGTACTAACACATATTATTACCTACATGATCTAACCATATAGGGATCGCAGAGTATATTCATGCACCGTATGACGTCTAGCTTTATCCTTAAGATTTTCTTGTTGTGGTAAGTCCTATATTCCAATGACAACCCATCGTTCCTTTACCTATAGTCCTTAGTATATGTTATTTACTTTAAGGGTGAGCTCGGAACATGTCTTAGCCCCCGTCCTATCTTATGATTAGAGGCGTTATTGGACATCTTATAGACCTCCTTACTTTTATGTACTATGTATTATATGAATCCATATAAATCTCTAAACCTATGATATCCCATCGCATGAGTCCTACTTTCTTATCCCTTAGAACTATATGCTTACTACTTCATGTATGTTGTCGAATCAATGGTGTATCGATAGATTCTATGACACTTGTTTGGGGACTCTCCATGTCACTTCTAAAACATAGCAACGAGTCATGACAAGCTTTGTATCAGAGCCAGGTTTGTAAATAATCCGTAGAGTCCAATATGCCGCATTGAGTAGAGTCCTATTCATGGGTGTGAAGTGCACCATGCCTTTGAGTGAGTGGCTATGATAACATTCTCAAAATTATCTCACTTCTTCGTATCTTATATCGTGCTATGAATTGTATGTTTTATTTCCTGACCTTGTTGGTATCCTTGCTCCCCTTGCTAAAGATGCCTCGAGGAAGAGCTCCCCTACCAAGACTATCCCTAGTTAATGAGGGTCAAGCACCTCAAGGGCCTATAGAAGAGCCTATCTAATGGTGAATTTCATACAACCTTTGCTATGCTTGTCTAGGTGGTGACTCCTCAAACTAGGCAAGATAATCTTCATCAAGATTGCACTTCTGCTTCTAAGGTGAAGGATATCACACGGATGTATCCTCTGGAGTTCTATGGGTCAAAGGTATACGAGGATGCTCAAAAGTTCATTGATGAGCTCAATAAGGTGTTGACCATCATGGGTGTCACTTCTTAGGAGAAAGTTGAGTTGGCTACTTATCAGTAGAAACATGTATCCTAGGTGTGGTACACCCAATAGTCGATGGACAGAGTGTGTGGTAATGCTATTAATTAGAAAGAGTTCAAGTTTGTCTCTCTGGATCATTTTTTTTTTTGCTTGAGCTTAGGGAAGAGAAGATGACTGAGTTTATCAACCTCAAATAGAATGGTATGAGTGTAGGGATTATTACCTCAAGTTCACTAAGCTCTCCAAATATACTCCTATACTCGTGACTGACCGTCGTGTAAGAATGCACAAGTTCATTTCTAGTATCGCTAACTTGCTTATGAAAGAATGTCATACGTCCATGGTTATTTGAGATATGGATATCTCTAAGATCATGGTGTATATCGAATAGATAGAAGGGGAAAAGCTTAAGGAGAAGAGGGTGCATGATTCTAAGAGGTCTCGTTAAGATGGTGGGTTCTCAAACTCTAAAGGTGGTGATTTTGGTCGCTTCCAATAGGGACAAGGTTCTATAGCTTAGGTTGCTAATGCTAGGTGGCCTTCCCCGAGGAAACCTATTAAAGGTTACCCATTACCACCACGATGTGGCAAGTTTGAGATAAATCACCCTGGAAATTGCTCGTGGGGTTCGGGTGCTTGCTTTGGCTATGGAGAGACGACCACAAGCTTGTTGATTGTCCAAATGCACTGAAGAAGGGTCGAATAGTTCAAGGTAGTCTAGCTCAACCAAGATCCCCTCCAGATGGTGCCCCCCCAAAAAATAGGCCCTACGCTTTTCATGCTCGATTGTAGATGGAAGAAGCTCTAGATATTGTGACTAGTATGCTAAAAGTCTTTGATTTTGATGCTTATACTTTGCTTGATCTAGGTACAAATTTGTCTTTGTAACTCCATTGTGGGCTATTACGTTTGGCCTGAGTCCAAAAATTTTGAGGGACCTTTTTTTAGTTTATGCCCTCGTGGGTGAATCTCTTGTTGCTTATAGAGTTTATCGAGGTTTTCCTATTTCTGCATTGCATAAAGTTTTTGGTGTGATCTCTTGGAACTTGAGATGTTTGATTTTTATGTGATTTTTGGGATGGATTATTTGCATGCATCGTATGTCTCTATAGATTGTAGAACTTGAAAGGTCAAGTTTCAATTTCTGAATAATCCCATTCTTGAATGGAAAGGTAGTAACTCCGCTATTAAGGGTCGATTTATTTCCTACCTTAAGGCCCAGAAGATGATCTCCAAGGGGTGTATTTATCATATTTTAAGGGTCAAGGATGCACCTACTCTTGAATCGGTCCCAATGGTGAATGAGTTTTTGGATTTATTTCTCGAAGACCTGCTTGGTATTCCTCTTGAAAAGAAAGTAGACTTTGGCATATGTCTTCTCCCAGATACTCAAACATACCTCTATTCCTCCTCATCATATGGCACCAGCTGAGTTGAAGGAGCAGATGAAGGATTTATTGGAGAAAGATTTCATTAGGCCAAGTATATCTTCATGGGGTGCTCTGGTGTTATTTTTAAGAAAGAAAGATGGATCTCTTTGAATGTGCATTGATTATAGGAAATTGAATAATGTGACCATTAAGAATAAGTATTTGTTGCCTAGAATTGGTGACTTTCTTGGCCAACTTTAAGGGGCTACCCACTTCTCAATGATTAACCTCTATTTCGATTATCAACAGTTGAAGATGAGGGAGCGTGATATCTCCAAGATGACTTTTTGAACTAGGTATGAGCATTTGAATTTCTGATGATGTCATTTGGTTTGACAAATTCTTCGGTCGTATTTATGGATCTTATAAATCAGCTATTCAAGTCATTCCTTGATAGTTTCATGGTTGTCTTCATCGATAGTATTCTTCTTTATTCCCGAAGCCAGTGGAAGCATATGGATCATTTGAGGTTAGCTCTTAAAACTTTGAGGGAGAAGAAGGTATATGCTAAATTTAGCAAATGTAAGTTTTGGTTGGGTGAGGTGGCTTTTCTTGGTCTTATGATGTCTGGTGATGGTATAAAGGTTGACCCAAAGAAGACTGAGGTCGTTAAGCGTTGGTCTAAACCATTGACTCATTTGGATATTGAAAGTTTTCTTGGATCGGCTGGCTACTATAGGAGGTTCGTGGAAGGGTTCTCATCTATTGCATCTCCATTAACTAAGTTGACCCAAAATAAGGTTAAATTTGTGTAGATGGATGAATTTGAGAAGAGTTTCCAAACCTTGAAGGATCGGCTTACATCGGCTCCTGTTTTGACTCTATCGAATAGTTTAGATAGGTTTATGGTGTACTATGATTCTTCTCGAATTGGGTTAGGGTGTGTGCTTATACAATATGGTAAAGTGGTAGCTTATGTATCAAGACAATTGAAGGTGTATGAGCATATTTACCTGACCCATGACCTTGAGTTAACAGTGGTGGTATTTGCTTTTAAAATTGACACTATTTGTATGGGTACACGTTGATGTTTTCACACAATCACAAGAGTTTGTAATATTTGTTCACTCAAAGGGATCTTAACTTGAGGCAAAGGTTATGGTTGCTCCTTAAGGACTATAATATATGTGCGCAATATCATCCTGGCAAGGCAAATGTTTTAGCCGATTCTTAGTAGGTTATTCATGAGGAGTGTGGCTTATGTTGAGGAAGAGAAGAAGGAGTTGGCTAAGCATGTTCACCATTTGGTTAAGTTTGGTTTTAAGTTGGATAGCTTTAATGGTGGTGGTATTCATGTTCAAAATAGGGTTGAATTTTAGGTGGTCGTGGATATACAGGCTAAGCAAGATCTAGATCCATCATTGATTGAATTAAAGAAGTTAGTCACTGAAAAAATATATAGGTGTTCTTCCAAGGTAGAGATAATGTGCTTAGGTATTAAGATCGGTTATATGTTTTGGATGTGGATGATCTTAGGAGGGTGATCATGAGCGAAGCCTATAACTTTCATTATTCTATACATCCAGGATCTACCAAGATGTATTGATAATTGAGAGAGGTATATTGAAGAGAGATACAACTAAGTTTGTATCTAAATGCCCTAATTCTCAACAAGTGAAGGTAGAACACTAAAGGTCCAGTGGTTTGACTTAATATATTAAATTACTACTTGAAAGTGAGAAGATGTGAACATGGATTTTGTGGTTAGTTTTCCTCAGACTCGAAAGCAATTTCACTCTATTTGCGTTATCATTGACCAGATGACTAAGTCAGCTCATTTTCTACCTGTGAAAACTATTGTTGGTGCCAAAGATTATTCAAGATTGTACATCCGAGCATTGGTGAGGTTGCATTGTGTGCCTAGGTCCATCATATCAGATTGTGATGCCCAATTTACTTCTTACTTTTGGAGGTTGTTTCAGAAAGGACTTAGTACTAAGGTTAAGTTGAGCACCACCTTTTATCCTTAAATTGATGGACAAGCTGAGAGGATAATTCAAACATTGGAGGACATGTTGAGGGCTTGTGTGTTAAAAGTAAAGGGTAATTAGGATGACCATCTTCCACTCATTGAGTTTACTTATAATAATAGCTTTCATACTAGCATTATTGTGGCACCATTAGAGGCTTTGTATGGTAGGAGATTTAGGTCTCCGGTAGGGTGGTTTGAGTTGGGAGAGATATCTTTCATTGGTCGTAATTTGGTATTAGAAGCTATAGATAAGGTGAAGTTGATTATACAAAAGTTAAGAATGGCCTAAAGTCACCAAAAGTCCTACTCAGACATTAGGAAGAGAGTCCCAGAGCTTCGCGTTGGTGATTGGGTGTATGTGAAAGTCTCACCTATAAAAGGTGTGATTTACTTTGGCAAAAAGGGCAAGCTAAGCCCTCAATATGTAGGCCCTTATGAGATCATTGAGCGAATTGGGAATGTGGCCTATAGGTTGGAATTGCCTTCGGATGAGTGATATCCCCATCCTTTCCAATCTACTCAAGCATAAAATACTAGGTTCTTTCTTTTCGAAATGGTCATAATTCCTTCACTCTTTGAGTTTCATTACATGACATGCTTACATGTGCACCAAAATGATTTCTATGATGTTTTAAATGATTTGAATACATTTTGTGTCACGACCCAATCCTAGGGCCTAGATGTGACTGGTGAATACGGAACCCAAAGGAACCCCAAACAAGCCTCATAGCATATCATTACACACAAAAGTAATATAAAACAACATAAGAAACATGAACAACGGGAATTGGGACTAAGGGAGAGAGAGAGAGTTCAATACTTAAATAACATAGATGAGTCAAAGCTCAAACATAATATATAACCTGTCCAACAACACCTCTAAACATAGATACTTAGCGAGGCCAAGACAAAGCAACCGAGCTCACCTTAATGGTCATAAGTATACAATAAACAAAAGAGAGTCTTAATATATAATATAAGAGAATAGTCATTGTCCCCAAAATGGAGGACTTACCAAAGGATAACTTGAACAATCCATCTAGCCACGAGTAAAATCAATAGGATCTCTGGTACCTACATGATAACATCATGTAAGCATAGAGTATGCATTAGTACATTTGAATATACTAAGAATGTGGGATGAAATGCAACAAGAGATAGGCATCACAATCAAAATGCATAATAATAATAAACAATAAATAACATAATAACAATATGACATGTATGAATGATACGTGAAGTAAAACATACTTACAATTCATTTAACTCATATAGATCATAATACATAAGTGTAAGAAAAGACCTCAATAGACGTAACATAAGACCAAGCGAGCTACAACTCGAAATCCCGATGTTAACCCTACATCAAAAGATAGGGGGAAATTACTTGCTAAGGTAAACCTCCTAATGCCTAAGTGGATCCACTAAGCCTTTTGTAAACTGAGTACTCGCTTCTAGATCTTGGACTCGGGTACTCTCCATAAGCTCGGACTCGGGTACTTGCCATAAGCCCTCTTATTTACGGTACTCGGCTCTTAGAGATCTGGGAACTCGCCTCTAATCCCTTTACCTATGGCTGAAAATAGTTCTAGGACTTGGGGACTCGCCTTTAGTCCACTCGGTGCTAAGTCTAATCCCACAGAATATATAAGATAATCATACTTTAATCACTTACAATAAACATAGAGACATGGAACGAGTAGTTCTTAACATCATTGACCTCAATGGTGAGCCTAACTTCAATCATAAGAATGAGTCATCATCAACATTATCCTTTGCATTAACATTAACATTAAAGGCTCACAACAGGTATAATCTTTGAAAAAGGGGCTTAATCTGGTCCTACAATATCATCAACATTATCATGATTTAAACACATCTTTAGAAAGCTCATAATCATCATAGATTCAGTTGAATCATAACTCAACCAATAGATCATCCAAACTTAAAGAATCCTTAATAAGACATTTTTTCAAACACTTGGTGGGTGTGTCATGCTAGCGTAAAACTGTGCAATTCAAAATTGACATCATGTTAGAAAATTCATTATAAAACCATCAACCAACACCTTACAACACCCTCAAGCAATATAAATCAAAACCCCTCCTCAAATCTTACATTAGATCCAAGATTTATAGCTCAAAACATAGCAAAACAATCACAACTCTACATAGCTTTAACGTAGTTCATAAAAATGTTCATACTAGTAAACCCATTTGTAAAATCAACTTTAAATCATAAAAATTGAGTAGAAAGGAGATCAGGGCACCATGGACGGAAGAACTCAATGGCTAAAACCCACAAACTTTGACTTTGGAGAGTTTCTTGAAGAAGATTTGAAATGGAGGCTTGAAGCTTGAATGAAATCCTTAGATCCGGATGAGGTTCGGGACTCTTGAATCTTGACGAGGACTTGGGGATTGACTTGGTTTCCTTGAATTTCAACAAAGCTTTTTGAAAACCTTGAGAATAGATGGAGAATTTGATGAAGATTAGAGAGGATTTTAAGAGGTTTTTGGTTAGTTTTTAGGGATCAAAACTGCTAGACAATGAGGGATTTTCATGTATATAGGTATAGGATTATTATGGAATTTTCCTACAGTGAAAAAGAGCTTCAAAATGTTTTGAACTAGTTTGCGTGATGTTCGCATCACAGACCCATTGCGAATAGCTACTATTTTTGCAAAGTTTCACCAAAAATTATTTTTCTTGGCACGAACAAAGTATACCTTGTAGGTATTCATTTTCCTACACAATTTTGCCCTATGAACAAGATTATGCAATCGAATTTGTAAAATTCTGCATGAATTTTGAGATATTAAAAAATATACATCATGGGATCTTTCCAAGCTACATAGAGGGGTGTTTTAATATCCTCGATTTGAGATTTAAGGGAATTAAGATTATGGGATATTCCTAAGTAAGTGTAAGGTGTTACATTTTGATATGAGCTTTGAGGACTTTACGATTTTCTTTGTAGTAAAAATGCATTGTATCTTGTGATTTAAAGTTTCATGTTCTAAGTCAAGACTTTCAAGCCTTGTTCTTGCATATTCGAGGATGAATATTCCCAAGGGGGAGATGATGTAAGGACCCATACATTGTACGGTCTTATTGGAGCTTTAACATTTTGATTTTGGGAAGTTTTGGACCAAGGTGATGCTTTGTAGGAGCTCTTACAACCCGTGTGAGGTCACACGGCCCATGTGAGCCCCCATGAAGTGACCTTTGTCATCATGAGGAATGTTTGGCCTTAAATGTGGACTTTTTAACTAAGGCACACCACACATGGACCCCTCACAGTCCGTATGACCGCTAACAGATCGTGTGGTGGGCTGCTGTTAGAACCCAAAAATTCAAGCAATTGAAATGCTTGTGAAATGTGGACGAATATTGGAAATTTTGAGCAATTCGGAATTTAAGTATTTATTTTAGTTTAGACCAAATGAAATTTTAAAAAAAAAAAATTTAATCGTAAATCCTTAATTGGTCCAATTTGGGAAAAGCTTAGGACCAAATGTGCATTTTATTCAA
>JAOTQJ010138103.1:20816-40518 GCA_025642045.1 Solanum sejunctum | reverse complement strand
ATTTTTGATGTTATAGTTGGGTTGTAGGCTGACTTGTCTTGGTGGGATAAGACAAGTGCCATCACGCCTGAATTTCGGGGCGTGACACTCAAGCTATTTGACTGCATACGGGATTTCTTGACAATTCAAATTTGATGAAAAACTTTCATAGGTAATCTATTACCAGCAGATTTTGAAAATTCCTAGGCAATTTAGTTGAGAAAATAATCTGCATATATGTTATTTTTGCAATTATTTGCGATTGACTATCGAAATTTTGTA
The DNA here is from genome assembly GCA_025642045.1 of Solanum sejunctum. Taxonomy (NCBI): domain Eukaryota; kingdom Viridiplantae; phylum Streptophyta; class Magnoliopsida; order Solanales; family Solanaceae; genus Solanum; species Solanum sejunctum. The sequence goes on along the minus strand of JAOTQJ010138103.1, from coordinate 40,257 downwards.
AGAATTAATTGGTAAAAATTTCATATGAAATTGAATTTCTAGCAGATTTTCATGGAAAAAATTAGCAAATTATTCCTCGTGAAGGTCCTCAAGTAAATGTTAAGAAAATTTGGAGGTAAAAATTACCAAAAGAAAATTTCATGCTACTATTTATAAAACTATTTCACAAGATAAATTCCTATGAACAACTCTAAGTGAATTCGTAAGAACAAGTTATTATAGGAAAATTTTCATGAATATTTAGCATGTACATCCCTAGAAAAATCCCCAACTAATAATCTACATGTAAAAAACTAGATACATTTCACACCTAGACAAAAATCTATTCAAAACCTCCAATAATTCTCAAAAATATGATTCAACCACAAGTCTAGTGTTAAACATTATAACTAATAATTAAAAAATATAATTAATAGCATCCACATCAACGTTGTCTGATTCTTAAATGCTCCAAATCAAAACATTCCAAACATGAATACTCAATAAAACTACGAACCATCAAAGGTCAAAATCAGTTTTATTCATGTTATTAAGGTCAGAATCACTTTCATTCTCATTGTCAGAATCATCATCACTTTCGTCCTCATCACTTGGTTGTGTTCTTGAGATGGTTCTTCATTTGAAGACTGAGTACATACATTTTTAAGAAGTCTAATTTCTTGCTCATCGTCTTATTTTATGGCACTCATTCTACAACTGAGTATACAAATCAACATTTGAAGAATTTACCTCGGACTCAATCATCTCATCAATTTCTTTTGGCAAGATCGATATTGGTTTCATAGATGCCTTCATAGCTCAATGGACGGAGACAAGACCTTTAACTCTGCCTTTTTTCTTTCCACCAATAAATTCCACCAAAATAAACATCGCACTTAGTTGAGAAGACTGACTAGCTAAATAAGTTTCTCCTTCAACACTTGTAATGACCTTGAAGGTCATTTTGGGTATTTTTGTCAAGACTTGAACCTAGGGTCTAGGAATGACATAATGGGAACTCAAGAGTACCCAAACAAACCTCATAGCATTCATTAACACATCAGCGATTCAAAAGCGCATGTGAAATAGTAATCACATACTTCTAAGGGATAGTAAAGTAGGACTCACACTATAGGGACATCTTAGGGAAAGGGATTAACATGAAGTCACATAGTATATAGCACATAATGACTAAGGGGCAGGTAAGTATGACTCACACTATGAGGGAAATTAGGGACATAGGATCATCTAAAATTCCACATCATAACATATATACTTATCATAATTATCATAGTCAACCACAATAACCATATCCAATAGATAAACATGATCGAAAACACCAAATATAACACATACCACATATCCTTACAAGAGTCTACAAGATATCCAACAATGCCTCTACTCGTGAGATGGGACAGGGGCAAAGACATACCTTGGGCTCACCCTCAAAGTCATTAACACAAACAAAAAAAAGTGTAAGATAGAGAAATGGTGTCTTCTCCTTGGAAGATAGGACTCACCATAATAAGTATCTCTAATCCACTCTAGTCATCCAACGGTAGATGAAAGTAATTGTCGGTCCCTAAATGATGAGATCATATAGGCAAAAGTATGCATTAGTATGTTTGAATGCACTAAATATGCGGTGTATAATGCATATAACTTACCTAAACCTGCATGAGGTTAGATGACATAGGCTCATAGTTGTAGAAAGATATACATATAACAAGGATGTAGTATAACACGATGCTATGAAATTCATAACGCATAAAATGCAAACGATGCTCATATATATATATAGTGAGGATGTAGCCATAATCAACATCTCAAACTCATGTGAGCTATTACATGAATTCACCCGATGTTGACCTCCCATTGGGTAAGAGAAGATTACTTGCCAAAGGTAATATACACCATACCTTACGACCCATTCAATTCATATGTAGCAGCCACCTTCCTTACGACTCGATCATTTTGAAAGGATTTTGTTATCAAAACATATCATATCATATTAGAAATGAATAGTCATCCCTTACGACCCAATCATTTCGATGATGACCACTGTTCCAATGACGGAACATAGTTTAAGAAAGAAGTATGGACTCTTAGGGATAGTTCACACCGACATACAATCTGTTGGTGCTACGTCATCATCCTACTGGAATATATATATATATATATATACATGCTAGTAAAAGAGGCATAAGCTTTAAAATTATTTCATGCATTCTTGGGCTTAAAGGCTAAACCACATTCATAACAGTTTATCCTTAGGCTTAAATATCAAAGCAGAGCTCATAACCATAATACTCATGCATAGAATTAGCTCATTCATACATACGTGATGGTGCAAGCACTCATAATTCTCAAAGAGACATTATCATAGACATGTATGTGATCACATTTTTGTCATAACCGATATCTTATCAAAATCATATCATAAATCATAATTGGGTTTAACCCACTTCATAATTTTTTTAAAATCTCATGAACATGAATTCATATGATATGGATAATGTGAGAATGACATGGGTAATTGAGATTCAATCTAAAATCATCACAACAATATTAAATTCAAGAGAAAATATGGTTAAATTCAAATTTAAAATCATAATATAATTAATCATGCATAAACAAGCCATGAAAAAGAACGTTCAAAATCTCATAAACCTTACATAATCCATCATTTTAATAACTCAAATCATCTCAAAATCAGTGTGTAAGCATAACCCATACAATATTTGAATTTAAGGAATCATAATATTCAAAACCCCAATTTAAACTAAGCTAGAAATTAATGAAATTGCCTGAAATAATTTGGGTCCCCTTGATTGAAAGGAAATTAATGATCAAAATCTACATACCTTCACAAGATGAAGAGCACCCAAGAGAAAAATTGACGAAGAATAGAATATGTCATGATTCCCAAGATGAAAATCTTCAAGAAACCTTGATTGGATTTGACAAAGTCTTTTGAACAAGGGAAAGTGAGTGTGAATAATTTGAATAGGGTTTTTAGGTCTTTAGAAGCTCATTATATAATAGTGGAGATCCCAATAGACCAATAGAAATAACTGAACTTACGTAAATGCCATTAATGAGATGAAATTTTAAAATCCCGTATATATTCCTACACAAATACATTGTATGAAAACTGGCATAACTTCTTTATCCGAACTCTAAATGACGTGAAACCAAGTGCATTGGAAAGCTAATTCAAATAACTTTAGTTTGATCAGTTGTGAGACACTGAGTTCATTTTGTCCTAAGAGATATGCCCATTTAAATTTGACCCTTCTATAGGTAATTGTGAAAAACATAGCCGGTAGGCAGGGTTTGGTGTTGGCCACCACCAAACAACATTAATCATGATGGGGAATAAACAATACATGCAAAACCCTAATCACAAATATGAAAAAACCTAAGTCATTTCAAGTCAACTACCCATAGTTGAGAGTTTCACCAATAACAATGAAGGAGATAGGCAGCACAAGTTGCAAACCAACAAGCTTGATTGATCAATATGAGCACAAGGCAAGATTTGTAATTCCCAGAATGAGTTTTCCCAAAGAGAACACTAATCTACTCTAAAACCTAATAAAAACTTCAAAATTCTATTAAGAGATGTCTAATGCTCGAACTCTCCTAAAAATCTGATTTAAACTGTTTATAGTATTTACAAAACAACCCTAGAAATCAAGCAGAAAAGACAGCTGGCATCTTATAAATTTTTGTAGTTATGACTCATAGGTTGGCGTATGAGTCATATCAGGTTCATGGCATCTTGGATTAAACTAGTAAGACCCATAGTTACGAGTTGTTACTTCAGCTATGACTCATATGTTGGTCTCATTGTCTTGGCCTTTAGTTTCTGGTCCAATATTTTGTCTCTCTTATTCTTGCTACGAGTCCACCTATACGAGTCATAGTATGTCTTATGCCTTGTAGGTTGAGGCTCGTAGGGGTGACATTCACTTGGAAGATTTTTTATTTTTAGTTTTTGATTCCTACTAAAACACCACCCTATGACTGGCAGCGTGAGCTAGAACTCATAGAAGAGTTCGTATGGCATATGCTTCATCAAAATCTGCAACTTTACTTTAAAATCATAACCTAACTTTTCTGCAAGATTAACATAAAAACATATCAAAATACAAAAAGGTAGCTTTAAGAACTCAAAAGATCCTTTGTTTTAGGCATCAAATGTGTTGTAATTTGACAGTACATCTATATACTTAACTTAGAATTGTTGTTTGTCTTCAAGTGATGACTCAATCTACGCAGACAAAGAGAAATATATAGTAGCTATATCAATGGTATATACAACAACTATATCAATGGTGCTCAACTACTATTGTCAAAATGGAGTTGCAAAGTTATTGAAGAAGCATGAACATCATGAGGTACCTGACAATATAACTTTTATAAGCTAAGGAGCATTAACCTTCCACAATCACTGGCATAGTCATATGCTACTCAAGTATTGCAAATGCCCTCACTAGAAAGAAGTCCCTTATACTCACTCAAGAACATGCAGAAATCAGAGACTAAGGAAACATTCTCACTTTCACAATTTAAATTCATGTAAAATGACCAACACCATAAGCTTGCCCCTATACTAATTTTCCTGGCTTGGTGCAAAGTGGATTTGGATCACTTTAGGGCTTAAGAGCTTATAACATAGGTTCATGGTGCTTTCGTCTGGCATTTTAGGCATTTAGTGAATAAAAGTTATCCTTGAACCATGCTTACCAACACTTTTACCTTCACAACTCATCAAATTTCACTAATTCCTACTTATTCCACCATTTTAAGCTTTTCCCGGGTTGTTCTTTCATTTTGGTTACAGTTGTACCTCAATTTCAAACTCATTTTTGTACATCTTTTCAGACTAAGGCACCTTTTCTTTTCTTTTTCTTCACCTGCCTCATGATTAGTCATTTTCTTTCTTTTCATTTTGACTAACTACCTTATTTTTGTTATTTTACCATAATAAAGGTCACCCTCAACATAGGCTTTTAGCCTAAGATGAAGTACATAATATCTACATCTCAAACAAGGGCCACCAATGTAGCCACCCTCAACTTAGGCATTTAGCCTCAATCAAGTTTCACTTGTTCAAGGATATATTAGGGCCAATATCAGGGTATTTCATTAAATAAGCTCAAGTTAGCAAGGTGTCAAGAAATAATGAGTGCATGAGAAGCACAAACATTCGGAGCAAGGGATTGACTAGTTCATTTCGTAGGCAATTTAGGAAAAAGTGGGCTTTCTATCTGAATAAGGGCCTACGATCACCTCCAAATCAACTAAGTCATTGAACCAATCTTAGAGTATGAGGGAAAGTTTTGAGTCCATACAAAATGCATGAATGCAACAAAACAAACTCACAGCACACATGGCAATTGCATCCATAATCAAGTATAGACTTATAGGTCATACTTTCAATCTCAACTTACCTTCACAATATCAGAGAAAACATTGACAGATACTCAGAAATGTATGAATGCATCAATACTCACAACGTCAAAAATTTTGAGGGTACCCAATTTTGCATCAAAAGTTTAAAGAAAATTTAAGAGTTATATATATGTCATAAAATAACATTACTATACAATTACAAATTATCTATACTTCCTAAAACATGCCAGTTCAATAGAAAATTAAACATCCATAAGGAAAAGGAAATACAAAAAGAAAACCTTCAGATCAAAAATAGGGGAAGTTATGGACTTGAGGCTACTCAGACTTCACCTTAATCCATAACTTCCAGCATCTCACCAAAAGATGATACTTTTTTCTCAAAGTAAAGATAAAAATAAAAAAGATGCAAGGGGCGTACCTTAGGTTGCCTCCCAGAAGTGCTTAGTTTAATGTCACGACACAATAAGAAGTTGTTGCATTTATGCCTTTTCAAGGTCCCAAGATTCCATAGTTTTGACCTCTACCAAGTCACACATATACCTTTTTACCCTTGGTACATTGACTTTGAAAGCATTGCCATCCCAACTCTCTAACTCGATAGCACCATGGCTAAAAACGTGCACAACTCTGAAAGGCCCCATTCATTTAGATTTGAGTTTCCTATGAAATCACCTTCTCCTTGAGTTGTAAAGCAATACCATGTCTTGCGGAGAAAATTGGCAATCTTTAATTCTACGATCATGCTAAACCTTCATTCGTTATTTGTATAAGGGGGAACACTCATAGACATCTTCATGCCATTCTAGATTCAGTTTTTTCAATGCCCACAATGTTTTGTGTTCAAGTTTAACCGGCAAGTGGCAGGCCTTTCCAAATACCAGTTGATAATGAGACATTTCGATGGGAGTTTTGAAGGTAGTCCAAAAGGCCTATAAAACATCATCCAATCTCTTTGACCAATCAATACAATGCACATTCACCATTTTGGATAAGATTTGCTTTATTTCCCTATTCGATACTTCCACTTGACCACTAGTTTGGGGATCATATAGGGTTGCCACAAGGTGCTTCACACCATATCTTTTTAAGAGGGCTTTGAATAGTCTATTGTAGAAATGATAAACCCCATCACTAATAATTTCCCGAGGTGTACCAAACTTGGAGAGAATACTCTTTTAAAGAAATTCTGTAACACTCTTACCTTCATTGTTTGGTAGAGCTATGGCCTCCACCCACTTGGAGACATAATCAACTGCAACTAGAATATTCTTACTACCATGCGAGCTAACAAATGGTCCTATCAAATCAATGCCCCAAACATCAAACAATTCGATGACCAAAATAGTATTAAATGAAAGTTTGTGCCTTCGCGAAACTCCATGCTCTCTTTGACATCTATTAGATGACTTTACAAAGTCATGTACATGTTAATCAATAGATGACCAGTAGTAGCCGTATTGTAACAGCTTAAGCAGTTCAAGCTCCACTGTGATGGCCACCCACTAATGAAGAGTGACATACTTCAAGAATGCTCATCATCCCTACTTCTGGGACACATCTATGGATGATCCCATCAGCATAGATGCAAAATAAACATGGATCCTCCAAGAATAACTTATTTATATCATGCATAAACTTGCGACATTGATGGGTGTTTAAATCATGGGGCACTATATCACTCACCAAATAGTTGGCATAGTCTGCAAAACAAGGTATAAGATCATATGATGCTGCCACAATTATTTCATCAGGGAATGAGTCCTTTATTTTCATCCTATCATAAAACTTCACCATAGCCTCATCTTCTAATCTACAAAGGTGATCAGCCACCTAGTTTTCTGACCCTTTTCTATCAATCACATCAAAATTGAATTCCGTAAGAGAAGTACCCACCTAATCAATCTTGGCTTTGCATCATTCTTTGTCATCAAATATTTGAGCGCTACATGGTTTGTGTGCACAATCACTTTATCTCCCAACAAGTATGAATGGAATTTTTCAAATCCAAACACTAATGCAAGCAATTCTTGCTCGGTCACCGTGTGATTCTTTTGAGCCATATTTAGTGCTTTGCTAGCATAATAGATTAGGTGTTAGACTCTCTCTCTTCATTGCCCCAACACCATACCGAGTGCCACTCCACTCGCATCATACATTAGCTCAAATGGTTGTGACCAATCTGGATATACAATAATTGTTACTATGCTTAGCCTTCTTTTCAATTCTTTGAAGGCTTGCATGCATGCATCATCAAACTTGGCATCTTTTTCTAGCAACTTACAAAACGTTTGTGGGATCTTGAAGAAATCCTTTATGAAATGATGATAAAAACCGATATGGCCTAAGAAGCTTCTGATACCTTTTATCGAGATTAGTGGTGGTAATTTTTCTATCACCTTAATTTTTGCTTTATCCACCTCAATTCATTTGCCTGAAATTTTATTACCAAGCATGATCCCCTCTTTGACCATAAAATGACATTTCTCCCAATTTAGTACCAAGTGACTCTCAACACATCTCTACAACGCATCATATAAATGCAAAAGAGATTTTCAAAAGACTGGCCAATGACACTGAAGTCATCCATGAACACCTCTATAGTTCTTTCAACCATGTCCAAAAAGATACACGTCATGCATCTATGAAATATAGTTGGATTAATGAAAAGTCCAAAGGGCATTCTCTTAAATGCAAAAGTATCATAGGGACATGTGAAATTAATCTTATCCTGATCCTCAGGTGCAAGAATAATTTGATTGTAATCGGAGTACCCATCAAGGAAACAATACCATCCCTTTTCTGTCAGTCTGTCAAGCATCTGATCTATGAAGGGCATAGGAAAGTAGTCCTTTTTAGTGGAAGCATTTAATTTTCTATAATCCATGCACACACTCCATCAGGTGACTGGTCTCACAAGGATCAAGTCGTTCTTTCCATTAGGCACCACTGTAATACCTTATATCTTCAGAATATACATACTGGACTCATCCACTCACTGTCAATAATCGGGTAGATTACTCCTGCATCCAGACACTTGATGATTTCTTTCCGCATAACCTCTTGCATTAGGGGGTTCAACCTCCTTTGATGTTAAATACTTAGCTTGTAGTCTTTGACTAACTAAATCTTTTGAGAGCATATCCCAAGGGGAATGTTGATGATGTCTGAAACTGTCCATCCAATGGCTCGCTTACACTTCTTGAGAACTACGACTAGGGCTTCTGCTTGGACTTCACTTAAATATGCTACAATTATGAAAGGTAATGTACTATTCTCTCCCAAGTAAGCATATTTTAGATGTGTTGGTTATGCCTTTAACTCTAACTCTGGTGGCACTTCTATAGAAGGCTTTGTAGGTGATGTCTCCTTGTTGCATAAATCCAACTCCTACCTTATCTTCCACCTTTGCCCAAACAATACTCCAAGAGCATTTAGCATTTCCTCATAATCAGCAATGTTGTCACCCTTAAAATTCATCAACACGACTGCCAAAGGATCCACACCAAGACTCAATTCTATAGGAATTTTGGATTTATCTTCCTCATTAGATGAAATCATTGAGATGACTTGGAACTGTGAACTCTTCTCATCCTGTTGGACCACTTGAAACACCACTACTTCCTCACCAAGCCAGAAATTAAGTACTCTTCTCCATATTTACTAATGCTCGTCTTATGGCTAAGAAGGGTCTTCCCAAAATGATTGGAACTATAAAATCAACTTCACAGTCAAGTATAACAAAATCCATAGGAAATATAAATTTTTCTACCTTTACCAACATATCATACAAAAGCTCCATAGGCTTCTTGATTGTTCTGTCTACCATCAACAACCGCATCTTTGTAGGGACAAGGCTTACCAAACCAAACCAAATAAAGAAAGGCATTATATTGATGCTAGCTCCCAAATTAGAAAGTGCTTTAGCAAATGCTAGTTCTCCTACAGTGCATAGTATTGTAAATGCACCTAGGTCTTCGTGCTTTTGCTCCAATGGTTTTATAGTGATGGCACTATAATATTGAACATCTTTGGAGATATCTTGATTGACTTTTGTCTTCTTTTTGTCTAGATCCTTCATCCATTTAGCATGTCCTAGCATTCTTTCAAGGACCTCAACTAAAGGAAGGTCTACTGATAATTTCTTTAGTATTGCCAAAAAACTGTTCAAACTTACCATCCTCCTTTCTCTTTCCAAGCCTTTGAGGGAAATGAGAAGGAGTCCTAGGAAAGGTTTTATACTTTTTGGATTGCTCTTCTGTGTTGCATGCTTGGGTTCCTTCATTCATTCTCTTCTTGTGGTTCCTGTTCTAGACCTTTTGCATAGAAGGATCTATTGTGCTCTTGCCACTCCTCGTCAGCATTGCTATGCTATACACTTTATTTTTAGGCTTTTGAACCATGTTGCTTAATAAGGTGCCCTTTTGGCGTTGGTTCAACTATGAAGATATTTGTCTAAATTGTTGTTCAAGTTTTCTTGATTGCCACAGAATGAGACTCTATTTTATGGTTTATGCTTGAAATATCAGCCTTCATCCCCTTCAAAATCTCAACATAGTGATCCGCCCTCTTCAATAGTTTATTGAACATTTCTTCAATCCTTGAACTACTTAATCTGGTATCATGATTATATGGTGGTACATGGGGACCACTTCTATAGCCTTCTTTTCTTTCTTATTCCGCGTCTAACCCACTCTCTCTCATAATATCCATCCCTATTATCTCTGTACATCCCATCGCAATTTAAGTTCTAACCTTGATTCCTGGAACCTTGTCTCTAATAGTTCAAATTGGACCATTGGGGTTTTTTCCCAAAAACCCGCCTCTTGGTTGCTTACATAATAGGCATCCTTATGAAAGAATTGATCATCATATATAAGAGAAATTAGGGTTTTGTGAGCTAGTACGTTCATTCTAACTTGATTTTACTTCAAAACCAAATCCATGCTTGTACAAAATTGAGCAATTTAATCCAAAATATCTTCATTCAATTCTGCTTGCTCACTATTTGTGGTAACCACACAAGAACTCTTTTTATTACCACACTCACTCTGACCCCATGCTATGTTGTTCTTCACCACTTGTTCCATTCTTTCTGCCACTAACTCAAATGGTTGATCAAGAAAAGAACCTCCTAAATTATGTTGCCACATGTTTAGCTATTATCATCAAGTGCTCTATAAAAGATCTCGACCAAAACATCATCAACAATCTTATGATCTGGGATCATTCTCAAGTATTTGGTGAATCTCTACCAGATAGGGCTAAGAGAGTCTCTATGCAATTGCTCAAAGTTATCATTTTGGTCCTTCATCTTCAGCTTCTTCGACCTTGGGAAATATCTTTCTAGGAACACCCTCTGCAGCTCAACCCAACTTGTAATGGTACCTGGAGGGAGTTCAGACAACCATATTGCTATATTTCAAGTGAATGACAATAGAAACGCCCTCAATCCAACAGGGTCAATAGAAATATTTTGTGTCCCCATGACACTTTTGCACATGAAAACAACATTTTGGAGATGACGGTGGGGATCCTCTGATGGTAACATGGTGAAAAGGCCATGCTTTTTGAGCATCTAGAACAATCAACTTAATATTGCAAATATAGGTTTTGCTAGTAGAAGGGACAGTACCATAGAATCAATAACATCCATTGCCATAGGGTTTAGCTGGTATTGATTCTAGCCATAAGCATTTGCACTGAAGTATCTAAGTTGTGGCCGGTTAACCCTTGGTGATAGATTCTCCTCTCTTCTTAAGTCTTCCTCATTCACATACATATCCTCCTTAACCTCAATGGCCTCATTCACTCGAGCCATCCTTCTTGGTAATTGATAGATATCCAAATTTAGGGTAAGGGATTGGCTTGGCTCCTTGTGTTGGGCATACAACTTAGTATACCCTACAAAAAAAATCAAACAACAAAAACAAAACAAAAGTAAAGTACAAGAGACTTTAGAAATCAATACTAGAGTTACCTAATAGTGAAATCAAATCAAACCTAGTTGTATTCCCCTGTAATGGCGCCATAATTTTGTGATGATGATCATGCTCCAATAAGACAGCGGTTCTTATCAATAATTAACCTAGCAGAGGTTAGGGTCTAATCCACAGCGAATACAGGTCTTGACTATAGGATTTCACTATTAATCATTCCTAGTATCTATAACTACAATCTCTAGAAAGGGGGGAGGGTTGATTCAAAAACAACATAAAATAAATGCTAATTAGATGGGAAATTGTGTTCCCTATGGTTGATTGACTCAATTATACTAGATAACATAACTATGATTAGTGAATTGCATACAAGACAGTAACTTAGGTTCTTCCAATCCTCTTGTGAAGGTGAAGGTCGAATTTCAACGTGGCGCTTGGTCGGCTACTATGGCTTACCAACTTATCGTTACCTATTGTCCCAGTCAACCTCTTCTTGGCAATGTTTGGTCGATTAGAAGGGAAGCCATCAACAAAATCCTGTCATCTACTTATTCATCACTACTTTGGTCGTGACCGTGATAGTAAGCAAGGTTTGGTGTTGGTCACCACCAAACAACATTAATCATGAAGGGAAATAAAAAATACATAAAAAAACTAATCATAAATATGCACAAGACCTAGGTTAGGTCATGTCAACTACCCATGGTTCTCACAACCACAAGTTGTGGGTGCTTAGCTATTCAGGAGTAAAGCAAAACACACAAATGCAAATAAGAGACATAGTTGAGAGTTTCACCAATAACAATAAAGGAGATAGGCACCACAATATGCAAACCTACAAGCTTGATTGATCAACAATGAGTACAAGGCAAGATTTGCAATTCCTAAAATGTGTTTTCCCAAAGAGAAGCTAATCTACTCTAAAATCTAACAAAATCTTAAAAGATCTATTGAGAGATGTCTACTGTTCGAACTCTCCTAGAAAAACCTAACATAAACTATTTATAGTATTTACAAAACAACTCTAGAAATCAAGCAGAAAAGATAGTTGGCATCTATTAAATTTTGCAGTTACTACTCATATGTTGGCCTATGAGTCGCAGTCAAGGTCTCATGTCAGGTTCATGGCATCTTGGACTGAACTAGTATGACCTATACGTAGGAGTCGTTACTTGAGCTACGACTTTTATACTGTTGTCATAGTCTTGGCCTTTATTTTTTACTCCAATCTTTTAGCTCTCTGATTCTTGCTGCGAGTCCACCTATAGGAGACGTAGTGTGTCTTATGATTTGTAGGCTGAGGCTCGTAGGGGTGACCTTTACTTGTAAAATTTCTGATTTTTTATCTCTGATTCCTGCTATGACATCACCCTACGACTCGTAGTGTGAGCTACCACTCACAGAAGAGATCGTATGACCTATGTTTCAGCAAAATCTGCAACTTTTCTTCAAAATCATAACAACCTAACTTTTCTACAAGATTAACACAAAAACACATCGAAATGCTAAAAAATTGCTTTAAGAACGAGAACAAATCCTTTATTTTAGGCATCAAAATGTGTTGTAAATTTACAACACATCACACGTATTCATACCTTGCATAATTTAATTTGAATAGTTTTTTTAATCATTCCCTTTTGATTAATTTATTTTAATTAAAGGATAAGATAAAAAATAATATCGAGTTAAACGAAATTAAGTTGGGATATTTATGATTAATTTCAAGTGAAATCAATTATATTAATCTTTCATTTTTGTTGTGTTCTATGTAAGTAACGGAAAAAGTTTAACTTCACTGATTTTAATTTAGGTTAGATTGGACAAAACCCAACTTCCCATTTTTCCATTAATATTTAAATTTTCAAATTGTATGTCAGTATGTTAATTATAATTCTCCTTATGTCAATTCAACTAGAAAGTACTTCAAATCTGATAAAATTTATTCTCCACGAAGAATGTGGTTGCACATCTTTATGGAGCCACTAATTTTTTTTAAAGGATGTGGCGGCGCACCACGACCCAAATGAGTTTAATAATCAACATTTTCTTTAATCTAGATTAAAATTTGACTATAGAGAATTCATAAAATGTAGAGAAGGCCATCATGCCTCTAACATCTAAACGAAGAATGCGGCGACGCATCTAAGTTAAGACTTATAAAATTTATACATTTCTTTTTAATAGAAAATGAACGAGTTAAGGCTCACAATCAAAATTTATCCAAATATATTTAAAAACAAGTATTGGATGATAAAAGCTACCATGCTAGAACCATGGGACTCGAGGAGTGCCTAACACCTTCCCCTTGGTCAATAGAATTTCTTACTCAATCTTTGTATTTGCAGACCAATAATAAAAGAGTCAACTTCTTCTGATTAGGGATTTAAATAAGGTGACTTGGAACACAAAACTCAATTTCAAGTGGCGAATCTGAATAAATAAAATATAATCCCTTTTCAATAACATCACTTTCATTGGAAAAACTCCATCTTTCAAAACCATGCAAGTTGGGGAAAATAGGGGTGTGACATATCCTATAAGTATTCTTGTGGGATGATGATGTAGGACCAATGGGATGAGGGTTCTCTCTCCTTTCTCAAACTATGTACCTAGCATAGGTTCCTTTTTGAAGTAAGGGTGCACGTAAGGAAAGTATCTCTGAAATGGGGGTGCCCATAAGAAGAAGAAACTATGTGATATGATATGGTGTGCTATATGTGGAATCCTATCTGAAATTGGGGTACCCGTAAGGAAGGTTGCTTCATATGAAATGGGGGTGCTCTGATTGATGGTCGCGTTCCAATAAGAAAGTGGTCGCTCTCAATAACTAACCTAACCGAGGTTAGGGTAAAATCTATAGGAAATACAGGGCTTGATTACAAGTATTCACCACTAATCATTTCTAGTGTCTATAAAAACAATCGCCAATTGGGGCAGAAGGGTTCCATGTGATTCAAAAACAAAGATAAATTAAATACTAACTAAAATGTGAGAAAACACTCAAATTTGGGGACAACTTGGAAATATTGCTCCCTATGGCTTGTTGACTTAAATACCCTAGATAACATAACTATAGTTGGTTAATCGCATGCAAGATGGTAACTTAGGTTCTTCCAGTTCTCTTGTGAATGTGAAGGTTGAATTTCACCATGGTGCTTGGTCGGCTACTATGGCGTGCCAACTAACCGTTACCTATTGTACAAGTCAAACTCCACTTGGTCAGGTTTAGTCGATTAGAAGGGAACATATCAATCAAATCCTTTCATCTACTTTCCTTTTCCTATTCATCACTACCTTGGTTGGGATCATGATAGTAGGCAGGGTTTGGTGTTGGCCACCACCAAACAACATTAATAACGAAGGAAAATAGATAATATATGCAAAACCCCAATCATAGAAATGCACAAACCTAGGTCATTTTAAGTGAACTACCCATGGTTACCACAATACCATGTTGTGGGTGCTTAGCTACTTATGGCTATGATAAAACACATAAAATGCATGTAACAGTCATAGTTGAGAATTTTACCCACTTCAATGAAAGTGAAGCACACAAATTGCAAATCCACAAGCTTGATAAGTTTCAAAGTGTATAACACAACATTTGCAATCCCCAAAATGGGTTTTTAAAGGGAAAATATTAATCTAAGTTGAAACCCTAAAAAATTCTCCAAGAACATTTTAGAGCTCAAAGACAAGGGCTAATATTTACAAGTGTCAACTCTAGTCTCTCTCTCATCCCGCTTCTCTGAAAATCCTAACTTAAACTATTTATAGTATATACAAAACAACCCTAAAAATTATGCAGAAAAAATAGTTAAAATTTGATAAATTTTGCAGTTACGACTCGTAGGATTGCCTATAAGTTATAATTGGGTTCTCGTATCAGGATCTTGGCATCTTGGACTGAACTTGTATCACCCATAGGTATGAGCCATTGCTTAAGTTATGACTTTTATGTTGCTCTCGTAGTCTTGTTTTTCAGTTTTTGGTCAAAAATTGTGGTTCTCTGATTTTACTATGAGTCCACCTGTACGAGTCGTAGTGTCTTATGACTCGTAGGCTGGGCTCATTAGAGTGACTCTCACTTGGCAGATTTCTGAACTTTTGGTCTCTGATTCTTTTTACGACACCACTTTACTACTCATAGTGTGAACTACGACTCCTATGGCCTATGGTTCAGCAAAATCAACAACTTTTCTTTAAAATTATACCAACCTAACTTTTCTGCAAGCTTAATAAAAAAAACATATCAAAGCGCTAAAAAGTGTCTTTAAGAACTCACAAAATACCTTGTTTTAGGCACCATAATGTATTGTAATTTGACAACACATCAACACCCTTAACTTAGCATTGTTGCTTGTCCTCAAGCAATGACTCAATCTATGCAGACAAAGAGAAATACATAGCATCTATATCAATGGCATATACATCAGCTAATTTGGTTTAGGTATGCAACTACTACTTTCAAAATAGAGTTGTAAAGCTATTGAGCAAACAAGAACAACATGAGATATTTGACAATCCAACTTTGATAATCTAAGAAGCATCAACCTTCAACCTTCCATAAGAACATTCATATGCCACTCAAGTAGTGCAAATGCCCTCACTAGAAAGAAGTCCCTTATACTCACTCAAGAACATTTAGAAATCAGGGAGTGAGGAAATAAATCAGGGAGTGAGGAAATATTCTCACTCTAACAATTGAAATTCAATGCATACTAACTAAAACCATATGCTTGCCTCTATACTCATCTCCAGACTTGGTGATAGAGTGAAGTTGGATTACTCTAGGACTTATTAGCTTGTAACATAGGCTCAAGGTGCTTTGGTGTGGCATTTTGGGAAAGTACTGACTAAATGTATCCTTGAATCATGTTTACCAACTCTTTTCGATTACATAATCCAAACATTTTTCATCAATCCTCCCTTGTTTTCTTGCTTGGAACTTTTAACGAGTGCTTTGTTTCTCTTTTTTCTTTAGTTGTGCCTTTATTTCAAACTCACTTTTTCTATCGTTTTCTCAATTACAGACACTTTTCTTATTTTTCTTCACTTGGTTCATGCTTTATCACTTCTTTCTTGATTTCTAAACTAACCACCTTGTTATTATTACTTTATCACAACAAGGGTCACCCTCAATTTAGGCTTTTAGCCTCAGGTGAAGTTCACAATATCTATGCCTCAAACCAAGGTCACCAACTATAGCCACCCTCAACTTAGGCCTCTGGCCTCAATCAAGGTTCACATGTACATGTATAGACCAGGGCCACTATCAAGGTATTTCATCAGACAAGGTTAAGCTACCAAGGTATCAAGAAAGAATGAGTACATGATATGCTCAAAAATGTGGATTAAGGGATTCTATCACTTAAATGGTGGGTTATTTTAGGCTAAAAGTAGTTTCACTCAAAGAAGAAACGCCTAAGATCCTTCTATATTCACCACATCACTAATCCAACTTTTAGAGTAACAAGGCAAGTTCTGGGTCCATATAAAATGCATGAATGCAAAAAAATTAGCTCATAGTGCACATGGCAATTGCATCCAGAATAAAGTATAGACTTACCAATCATGCTTTCAGCCTTAGCTTACCTTCACAATATCATAACAAACATTGCCAGATACTTAAGAATGTATGAATGCATCAATATTCACAACCTCAAAAATTTTGAGGTACCCAATTTTACATCAAAATTTTAAAGAAAATTTAAGAACTATATATATGCCACAAGATAAATTACTAAGCATTTACAAATTTTCTCTACTTCCTATAACATGCCGATTCAATAAAAAATAAACATCCACAAGGAAAAAGAAATACAGGTAACAAAACCTTGGGATCAAAAAATAGGGGAAGTTATGGACATGAGGCTACTCAGACTTTACCTTAATCCATAACTTACACCACCCCACCAACAGATGATACTTTATCCTCAAAGTAAAGACAAAACAAGAACAACACATTATAACATAGATATATATATATACACATACATTTATTAAAACTAAAAATAAACACCAAAGTAAAAGAAAAAATAATATCCAACATAAATATAATTAAAACACAACTAGAAACCACATAAAAACAAGATTGTCTAAATAGAGAACAAAGTATCCAAAATGTCAAGATAAAACTGGGGTCAAAAGAAGTCAAACATGTTGGTGTCGTTTTCTTAGTTGCTGGCTTGGGATTCAATTCCATATGATTCGCGGACCGATAGCCTCAAGTGCTAATTTTCCTGAGCGACTAACTGGGCTCAAAAGAAGTCAAACATCTTGGTGCTTATGCACTAGTCTCAGTCTGATCAATCGGGTCATGGGGCTGTCTCTCCTCCTCTGCTGCAGTGCTGGAAGTATCCTCTCCAGGCGGGGTGTGCTGTGCTCTATCTATGCATAGCAGCTAATAAATGTGACTTCTGCACCACCTTCTCATGTATGGGGTCCTCTTCCTATCTCTGCTTCTTAGGGGCTGGCTCTGGGTCATTTTGCTCTAGAGGCCTCTTTCCTATGGTGTTCAGATAATCGGCGAGCCAATAATGGCTTATCTCCCACTAGTGCTCCCTTTGGGGCTAGAACAGGGGCTGCCAACATATTTAATAAGTCGGTCTTGAATTTGGCCATTCCTCAATAATCACACTTGTGTTAGCAGGCCTAGCACCCTCGATCCTCTTCTGGACTCTAGCCTTGAAGGCATCAACCTATATATCAACCACTCGGACTCTATCATCAACTAACCCTTGGGCAAATGCCTTAATCCTCTCTTATAAGTCCCGAACAGACTGATAAATCAATGGCTAGACCTATACTGATAACTTATGAAACCTCCCCTCTTCTATAATAACCTTTCGCAATGAAGCCTGAAATGCAATAGTCGAGAAAAGATGGTCAACCTGTAAAGAAGGAGTTGCTAGTGTTAGAATACTGGATGAAGGTGTCGACTGGATCTCAGCTACAAGTATGGTCTCTATAGTGTCTAGAGTAGTCCTAGTAGTAGCAGGAGATGGAATTGGGACTGAGGATCTACTTGGAAATGCTCTAGGCTTGGAGGAGCTGGGCATGGAAAGGCCACTAAGTTCTAGTCAGCCTTTATCAGGCTAGGATCCATAATGCATGTAGCCTCCACATGAGGGTCGTGGTGGGGGTCAACGGGAATGCTTGTTGCACTGAATAATAAATGATAGGAATTAGAAATGATAGTGAGGTGTTCGTCCTAGCTACAGCCTTGTGGATCTTCTCTGATATAATTCGTGCCCAATCAATAGAATAACCAACTAGGATGTTGGCCAATAATACAACCCTCTCAAGGATGATCATATTATCTATGAATGTTTGCCTAATATTCTTGCGGATAATAGACTGCCAAAACTTAGCCTGAAATAACAGGTGTGCCTTCACAATCAAGTTTGCATGGTTCGTGATCAATGTAGGCTCCACACTCAGATCACAAATCTGATTCGCAATCCATCATAACAACTCTTTCCTAACCCCAACATCCTTCCCAATAACCTTCTTCTCATTTTATGGGTCAAACTATCATACTTAGCGGTAGACTGGGGTGCTCTGTAGGTGGGTCCAAACTATAATCGGTGAATTATATCATCTGAGATGTTAACCTTCCTTTACCTGACTATTACCACTCATACCCTCGGCTGCTCGATTGAATTTTTGTTCTTTGGCAGCCCCCGATGGAGTGTAGCAAGTTATGCAGCATAGAACTCATGGACAACCAAAGGGGCCTATTTGCCCTGCTGCTGCATAGTCCAACGAAGGCCATGCTCATCCAATCCTGTATCCAAGTCAGGTACTCTGTCTAACCCTGTTTTGCTCAACCTGGACTACTCGTAAAATTGCCAGACCAGCTTTCCATGCCCCTTCTCTTCTAGCCCCTGGTCGTAGATATTTTTCATGCCTACAACACACCTTCTAGGGTCGACCAGGGGATAAGATTATTTCTTCTCCTTCTCAGCCTAAGAAGTGCTCTTGGACAATGATTTTGAGCTAGAATATGTAAGTCATATGAGGTGAACTACTCCCTGAGTCATTTTACTCCACTTCTTATACCTCTTCCTCAGACTGGGATGCACTTGTAACTTCCATAA
>JAOTQJ010138102.1:0-88008 GCA_025642045.1 Solanum sejunctum | reverse complement strand
ATTTAATAATATTTATTTATATTATAAAATTAAAAAATAATTTTATATTTATTTTTTAATATATTTTTATTAAAATTATAATTATTTTTTATTATATTTTTTAAAATATTATATTTAAAGGGGAATAATTTGAAAAAAATATCCTATTCATAATGGGGTACCCCTTTATCAAGCATGGTGCAAAATTCTCAACCAGAAGCCAAGAAAGCATGACCATGACACAAGCACGTGAATGTGGCTTCCATGGAGAGACTAAAAATATATTTCTGAATAAAAAATTATTTTAGCTTGAATTATGGATTATTGTCAAAACTTTTGAGAGTAACAAAAAACAAATATTTATTATTTTAATCATGATTAGACCTTATATTGAATAATTAAATTTCAACATTCTAATTTTTAACCAAGATATATGTATATAGAGAATAATGGGAGGATTCTTGTTCATATTTATATGGGCGGAGTCAGATAAGATCAAACAGTATATAAAATTTCCTTTAATGAAAAGATTACATAATTAAGATTATTTTTATGTATATATAATATTGAATTTCCTTTTAACTTTTTTATATTTTTATTTTTTTTCATAATGTTTAAACCCTCTTCCACAAACAAGATCAAAGAAAGTAGACAGCTCAGCATAAGAAAATATTGGCTGTGTAAGGGTGTATTACTTCTGGACCCAACGGTTTTCTTATGATATTACAGTTGCAAGACATGCATATTTTGCTCCTTTTGATTTGGTATAAACTTTTAGAGTTTGTGATACTTAGAATGAATTTTAAATATTTGCATGATTATAAATTATTTTATTAACTTTAAACATAGAATTAAGAATGTAAATTATTTTTAATTTATTAAAAAATAGTATTTATTTTGATAAATTTTAAAAAATAAAATGCCACATGAAAAAAGTATTCCGCGAAAACAAGTAACTGGTCGCACATTGTTTGAGTGTATGCATGTAGTATTTTAGTTGGAGAAACCTTCACCAGTTTTCCTCCCATCATATTTATTCAACTCTAAATTTTCTATTTTCTTCGTTAAAAGTCCAATCTTGAGCACTTCACAAAGAAATAGACCGCAACAAAAGGTTCTTTAGTTTTTTTAGTTTTGAAAACTTATTACGGGATTTATTTTCTTTGAGGTATGAAACTTGGGTCATTGAATTAAGGGTGATAAAAGGGTTTAAAAATTTTAAAAAAAGTGATACAAATTTTAATTATTAAGTGTAGATGACAAGTTTATAATTAAGGATTAATAATATTTGACTATTTTCAAACAAGTCTCCAAATTTTTTTTGTACACTTTAACCCAACTAAATAAAAAAATCTAATTTCCCAATTTGGGAAATATCTCCAACGGTTGTTTCTGTCATTATTTTTCCAATATTGGAGCTTCAAATTTGGGAGGAAAAATGAAAGTGAATGTCGTGTTGTTTATTTGAATTTTGTATTTTTGTTATTGTTTCTACCATTGTTACTGTCTTCACTATTGAGCTATTTTCAGCGACGTTGCAGCAGATGCTGAAATAGATTCAGCAGTTATTGAACGATATAGAATAATAGTCGAAATATTTTTTTAGCAACCACCACTTCTGCAGTAATTTTTAATTACTGCTGAATGTACTGCAATATTTGTTGCATCTGATGTATCAACAGATGAAGTAGCTACTGAATTAAATACAAAATTTGTTGTATTTCTATACAATTTTCTCATCCTACGCTTTTAATTATTATTTATTTAGGTACCTTCAACATCATCAATGGGAGATAAAATAATATTAGGAGTTGATTGTCATGGTGAATGGGTTGCGTCCAACAACTGTTTTATTTAGCGTTGGAAAGACAAAAAATTAATTAAGACAGTAGCGATGATTGTGAATCGATATATCGCGTATGAGGATTTTGTGAATCAAATTATTGTCAGCTGTGAATTAAATTGTGAGCCGAAAGATATTGTCATCACTTACATGCATTCTTGTAGCAAAAAACAGAGAATGACTCCATTTAGAATAAAAATCAAATAAACTTACGAATTTATTTGGAAGATGAAGGAAGATCCATTCTATGGATATACATGGTTGAAAAGGCGGTGGAGAACCAAAATTTACCTCAAAATCAAGAAATGTTGAATGATGAATGTGATATGATAGATATAGACATTCCAGATAGAACAAGTAGAGGTGAGCAGACACCGACTCCAGAAGTTGCTAGGAACACACCACCAAATGCACAATCAACATAGTCGAATCATGTTCAAGATGATGGAACAAGTTTTTATAATGGTATGACATTTAAGAATAAGCAAGATTTAGACATTGCGTTGAAAATAACTTGTTTGAAGAAATACTTTATATTAAAAAAAATGATAAACTTGTGTATTATATATTGCGTCAAGTGTTGTACATCCTGAGTGCAAGTGATTGCTGAGAGTTGTCAAGCTTAAAAGTTGTGATAGATTTTATATTAGAAAGTATGAAAAGTTTCGCACTTGTGGTTCTCAACATCTGACGAACCACAATCCACATGCTATAGCTAAAGTAATCAATGCATGCTTCAAATTTAAGTTTTCCGAATGTAAAGGGCCATCTACAAGAGATATGAGAACCTCACTTCGTATTGAATTAGGATGCAAGGTCAGTTATTGAAAACTTTTGAAGGGAAGTGAAATTGTGAAATCTTTGATAAAAGGGACACAAGATCATGGATATGCATTGCTTGACGTGTATCGTTACATGCTTAGAATTGTAAATTTGGGGACCAAAATGATATTGAAGCTCGATAAAAATGGTAAATTTAAGTATTTTTTGTGGCCATGGGAACTTCGATTCTTGGTTTTAGGTATATGAGAAAAGTCATAGCCGTTGATGGAATATTTTTAAAAGTCAAGTATGATGGAGTTTTGTTGTCTGCTGTTGCACAGGATGCTAAGAAACATATTTTTCCTATTTCATTTTGTGTTGTTGACTCCGAGTGTGATGCCTCTTATCGGTATTTTTTTGAGCAAATGAGCAGTTTTGTAGATGATACTTCAGAATTGTGCATAATTTTGGATCGGCATCCAAGCATAAAAAAAATAGTTTCAATTGTCTACTCTTTTGCTCATTATGGTTGTTGCATGTGACACCTTGGTGAAAACATTCAAACCAATTTTCACAATGGAAGAATCATCTGTCACTTTTACAAGGCCGCACAAGCATACAATGTAGAGAGTTTGATGACCACTTCAATCAAATTAGGAAAATGGTTCCTGAGACTGCCACACATCTCGAGCAAATTGAATTTCACAGATGGAGTAGGATATTTTTTTCTGAGAAATAGATATGTGTTATTAATTGTTGCATCTGCTGCTGAAGTTGTTGCAGATTCTGTCGCAACAACTGCTGCAACATCTTTAATATTTCCTGCAAAATTTTCTATTTTTAAAAATATTAGTTATTAATTTTTATAATATCTACTGTAAAATTTACAAGTTTGGTATTATGACATCAAACATCGCTAAGTCGATTAATGCACTTTTTGTTGTTGGAAGAAAATTTCTCATTCCTTCTCTATTTGATAAAATAAATAAGAAGTTCGATGAAAATTTTCATCAAAGACGAATGGAGTTCATCAATGCATCAATCATCTTGGTTCCTTCGATAGAGGAGGTCATTGAAAAAAATATTAATATAGGGAACAAGCTATTGGTTCATCAAATTATCACTTTTAGATAGGTTATCTCCGATCATGATGCAGTGGCAATGGTTGATCTGCATTGCAAATTTTGTACTTGCAGAGTCTATGATCTTGATAAAATACCTTGTCCGCATACGATGGCGGCGCTCCAATGTCAATATGATAAAGATTATGAAAGACGTATTTATGAGTATACTTCTTATTATTATAAGGTAGAGACATAAATTTTTGCATACCTGGAGGAAATTAAACCCAGTTATCCGAAGAATTTTGGGAAGTTCCTAGGGAGATTTTAGAAAGGGAAATACTTCCTCCACATGTTGTGCTGGGAAAGGTGGGAAGAAAAGCAAAGAAGAGGCGGCCAAGTATCGGACAATTATTTTCAAGCAAAAAGAACAAATGTTCCAGATGCAAAAAGGTTGGCCACAAGAGAACTACATGTCCGGAGCAAAATGTTTCATAAGAATGCTCACTTTTATTTGGTGTTTGTGAACTTGTTTCATTTTGCATATTAATTTTATGCAAAAATTAACATTTATTGTTATTTAATATTATCAGTATTATTGTTATTTGAAGATATTTTTCATCGAATGCTGCAGGTATTAAGAAATGACATTTTAAACTATCAACAATTTTACAACAATTGTTACTTCATTTACAACAATTATTACTGATATTGCAGCAATTGCTACTGACCTCTCAGCAAATGCTATATAATTTATAGAAATAGTTATATTGTATATAGTATTTGCTACAGAGTTTCCCAGCAATTGCTATGAATTTTCCAGCAATTGCTATGACTTACCCAACAATTGCTACTGCGTTTACAGCAACTGCTATAAAATTTTCAGCAATTGCTTTAAAATATTCAACAAGTCATAACTTGCTGAGATATTTTACAATAATTGCTATAACTAGTTCAACAACTAGCTAACTTGTTATAGCAAGTTTTAAAAAAATCTTTATCACCAACTTATTTCTAGTATTGAATTGGACAAAGATTGCTATATTCTTCCATAAATATAAATAAATAGACTACTTAATGAAAAATCAACTCAAATAAGTGTGATCTACAACTATGATCCTATTACTTGTGTAAGTACTGTATCAATGTATAAAATCACTACTGATTCTAGTATTTAACCCGACATTGGACTAACTCTACCTCATATATTATAAAATATATGGACATAACCAATTAATAATCAATTTGTTTAATCACCATCACTTACATATGCAATTACTCCATAGATTGTAATTACTTGTCTAATTATTATCTCAAATGTATAAGATCACTAGTGAATCTAGCTTCTAATCTAAAATTGGACTAATACAACTCAATTATCATTAGATATGATTGATATAATCAACTTATAGTCAACTTG
The DNA here is from genome assembly GCA_025642045.1 of Solanum sejunctum. NCBI lineage: Eukaryota > Viridiplantae > Streptophyta > Magnoliopsida > Solanales > Solanaceae > Solanum > Solanum sejunctum. The sequence goes on along the minus strand of JAOTQJ010138102.1, from coordinate 82,943 downwards.
CTATAGCAACTAACTACCTTGCTATAGAAAATTTTCCAGCAATTGCTATGAATTTCTCAGCAATAGCTACGAATTACCCAACAATTGCTATTGTGTTTACAATAACTGATACAAAATCGCCAGTAATTGCTTTAAAATATTCAATAAGTGAATAACTTGCTGAGATATTTTATAGCAATTGCTATAACTAGTTCAACAACTAGCCAAATTGCTATAGTAAATTCAAACAAAATCTTTACCACCAACTTATTTCTAGCATTGAATTGGACTAAAATCACTATATTCATCCGCAAATATGATCAAATGGACTACTTAATAAAAAAAATCAACTCAAATAAGTGTGATCTACAACTATGATCCTATTACTTATGTAAGTACTATATCAATGTATAAGATCACTACTGATTCTAGTATTTAACACAACATTGTACTAACTCCACCTCATATATTATAAAACATATGGACAAATCGTCTAATAATCATTACTTAATCATCATCACTTACCTATGCAATTACTTAATAAATTATATATTACTTGTCTACTTACCACCTTAGTGTATAAGATCACTACTGAATCTAGATTTTAATCTAAAATTGAACTAACATAACTCAATTTAGCACTAGATATGACATTTACATAAGCAATTATTAAGTATAAGCCGACTTGCTGAGTAAATTCACAATAAATGATATGATAGTCCCAACAAGATGTTGAGTTGCTGAGTCATTTTCACAGCAAATTTTAAGAATGTCCCAGTAAGTAGGTCACTTATTGTGTCATTTAATAACATATATGAGGATAGTCCCAGCAAGATGCTGAGTTGCTGAGTCATTTTCATAGCAAATGTTAAGATTGTCCCAGCAACTAGGTCACTTGTTATGTTATTTCACAAAATATATAAGGATAATCCTAGCAAGATGCTAAGTACTAAGTCATTTTCACAGCAAATGTTAAGAATGTCCCACCAAGTAGGTCGGTCACTTGTTGTGGCATTTGACAACATATATGAGGATAGTCCCAGCAAGATGCTCAGTTGCTGAGTCATTTTCACAATAAATATTAAGAATGTCCCAGCAAGTAGGTTACTTGATGTATCATTTCACAACATATATAAGGATAGTCCCACAAGATGCTGAGTCATTTCAACTGCAAATATTAAGACTGTCCAGTAAGTAGGTCACTTGCTGTGTCATTTCATAATATATATGAGGATAGCCCCAGCAAGATACTGAGTTATTTCACAACAAATGTTTAGAATGTCTCAGCAAGTAGGTCACTTGCTGTGTCATTTCACAACATATATAAGGATAGTCCCAGCAAGATGCTGAGTTGCTGAGTCATTTTAACAACAAATGTTAAAATATCCCACCAAGTAGGTAACTTGTTGAGTCATTTCACAATAGCTATTTTTATAAAAGGATATATTTCTATAAAAAAAAGAGATATTTCTATAACATAAATATCACCGTCAACAGTCTAAAAAAGCTAGAAAAATAAGAAAATATATATGTTCATAAAATAAGTATCCATCATCAACATCTCCAAAAAGTCTAGAAAATAAAAAATATCCATCATCCAAAAGTTAAAACACACATTATCCAAACATGAAATAAACCTACTATTCAAACATTAAAGAAATATCATCCAACCTAACAACAAATAACATAATTAACATCATCATCATATTGAGTGTTGCTCCTCCGTAGATGCTACTTGTTACTGTTTCTCTATAGCACCTATTGGTGGTTGCTGCTTCTCTATAGCACTTACTGCTTGCTACCCCTCTATCACAAGAGCTGCTTGTTGCTCCTCTCCAATCATTACTATCTACTGCTCCTTCCTAACACTTGCTGCCCTTTTGCTTACGCTTATGAGTGCTTTGAAAACTTGCTTTCTCCTCCTATGCTTAGAATAGGAGTATACGGTGACAACAACTTTGATGATGTGATGACATCTCTTTTGGATAACAGTATTCATGGTTTCTTAAGATGACAATATCATCTCCATCATCTTATAGATCCTCTCATTATGTGACACCATCATTTTCATCATCTTATCCATTATCTCATTGCAAGTTTCACAAACCACAAGAACTACAAGGTGCCTTAGAAGTCCCAGCACCCAGCCGATCGGATCTATGAATGGTGAGTGGAGTTCCAAAATTACCTCCATCACCAAAAAAAGAAAATCCTCCTCTATAACTAGCAGCTGCTTCATGCCCAATAATTGTTTCTTCCCTAGCAACTGCTTCTTTCACTGCACCAGTTTCTGTAGCATCTACCCAGCAACACTTTAAGCACTACCTACCCCAACATCAGCTACCCCAGCATCAACACTACCCCAGCATTAACAACACCCCATTATCAGCACCAACATCAACAACTACATCCCTTTTGATGGCCATTATGCCGGCCAAAGCTGTCACCAACTTCACAATCCTCAGATCTTCTTCTTGTTCGAGTGGTACAAATCTCGTCCAAAAGTTCATCTCCTTCTCACTTTTAGTCGGGATTATCCATGGATAAACAATCTATAAATTAAATAAAATTATCTTAACAACAAAAATACTAAAATATAAGAAGACAATAACTATTTCAAAATTGTAGCAACTATTAAAGTTAGCAGACAATAAATTTTGCAAGGCTTACCTTATCTGCCAGTGGATCAAATAGTTCGTGCGCCTCCACTTTAGCATTGTTTGGCGTCGACAACCATCAAAGAAGTCTCAGATAAGATACTCCTTCATTGAACTCTTTGAATATTTTTCAAATATGAAGAATGGCTTCAAAAGCCCAAGCTTAAATAAATCGAAGACATGATATATTATTAATTAATATAATAAATAAATATAAAAAATACTAAAACAAAAATATAACAAATCAAAACTTATCATAAAAGCCCACGGAAAACCATATAGATTTGACGACATTTTGGTCAATGTTGCTTCCTTCCTTAGATACTAAACAGTAAGGTCATAACTATCTCGACCCTAAGGATAGACACAAAATGCATCTAGATCAGTCGCTAGCTCGAACCAAAAGTCCATCACATTAGTCCCTTGATCTCTACCCATAGAAAACTCATGGACAAAATAAACTAGACACAGGGACTTCATCACTCTCATCCTAACTTTACTTGACTGCAACAAGTCAAGCATCTCTTTTCGACTTACAATGCTTCTTTTTTTTTTCTTCAAATATTTTTTTGTATGTTTTTTTTGCCTTTTTGGGTTGAGAGTGAGGAGGAAGTAGTATGTGACAGTTCAACCCGATCACAACAGCGAACTCTCTCATGCCAAAACAAACAATCATGTCATAAAAATTGATCCAAATATCATTTTTACTATTAATCTAACGACGAAGAAATTAATACATCAGCTTCCTTTGAAATATAGGGGTGTGGTCTTCACCTATGTCTATGTATAACTTCCCAGATACCATAGACTTAAAAAAGGTCTCTAAGTCTTCCTTCACTATAATTTTTTTAAAATCAGAAAATGATTTTTCAAGTTTTGATTTTATTTCTATCTCACCACTCTTACCCCAATTCAGAAATCTAGGCATCTCAAACCCATAGTCGTCATACCTAAAAGCCACAACTGTGCTAGTGTCTGTAGCAGCTGGGATGGTCTCCGCAACAACTAGGTTCCTTGGTGCAGCATCTGAGGGACTTTTTTCAGCAGTTTTGTGCGTCCCTACAGCATCTAAGGGACTGTTATCACTAGCTGCCTAACTTGGTTCAGTAGTTGAGGTACTTGCACTAGCAACTGTTGCACTTGATCTAGCAACTGATGTACTGGGTGCAACAGCTGGGGTACCGTGTTCAACAATTGCTGGACTGGGTACAGCAGCTGAGGAACTCTGTCTAGCATCTATGAGGCTGACACTAGCACCAACCTCTGCACTGACTTCTTCAATACAATGTGCCATCTCTTGCTCCTCTTGTTCCTCTTTCAATAAAATGAGCCTCCTTCTATAAGCTCTAGTAGGAGCATCGTTGGGTCCACAATTTTTTTATTTTGGTCATGCCATTTGAGTAGATAGTTCTGTCACAAAATAGAGATTATCTATTAGTTTAGTCAATCACTCTTAATAAGCACGAGAAAAATCAATACTTAAGAACCTCTCTACATGAAAAATATGTGCTCTTTTTTCAAAAAAGAAAAATACAATAACAACAATAACAGAACAACTATACCACCCACATACCCAAAAGTGTATCCTCAAAGAGTCCAACAAATTAAGCAACACAAATAAAAATATGAGAACAACCAAAATGAAAAAAAAAACCATAACAGTTGTTCTAGTTAGTTCAACAGTTGTGGCCAATACTTTAAATCAACCAACATTTTTTTCTCACCAAGTACTATGACAACAAAAATAAACAACAAACAACACTGATACCTTGTTATGCAGTTGTTGTAATACTTCAATAATTGTTGTGAACCCTATTCGAAATCAACAAAACCAATGCAATATTTTGCTTGCAATAACTACAACAATAAAAATCAAACAACAACAACAACACCCATACCCGAAATCAACTAACCAACACAATATTTTTCTCAAAACTCACAATGACTATAATAACAAAAATCAAACAACACCAACATCACCCATACCCAAAATCAATCAACCAACCAAGCTTTTTTCTCAAAATAACTACAAAAATAAGAGCATGCATATCTAAAATTCTATTCAAAAAATATAACAACAAATCAAACAACACCAAGTAGAAATTAGAGCAAAATACATACTTTTTAATCTTTCTAAACCTAAATAATCATTTGTACAATAAAAAAAATTATAACAATGAAAAAATAAACAAAATCTCACCTTTAAGAAAGATGAGATTGACTACGCGATGGCAGAGATGAAGTTGACGACAATGACAGTGATGACCAAATGCTGACGAAGACGAAAATGACAAAGGGAGTGAAGAAGAAAGGAAGAAAGAAGAAGAAGAGGTGAAGATGAAGAACCTCAAGATAAAAACTAAAAAAAAAACTTCTTTTCTCTACTCTAATCGTGGGTTTTATTTTGAAGGTGGGAAGTTGAAATTTTTTTTTATTTTTTAAATTTTATTATAAGGATTGTATAAGTTTTTGAATTCAAATAAGTAGTTGCTATAGTTTTTGAGTTATACACTTGGCCCCTCAAATTAAATTAAACCCACTTAATCCCTGATTAAGGACAACTTTGACCTTTGCTGGTCAAAGTTGTCAGCTTTTTCAATTTCATAACTTAAGGGATACCTCTACCTCAATTTTCACATGAAACTTACTCCCACCATTTAAAAATAAAATAATCTTATTTGACTTGAGACGAAATTTAAAAAAATAAAAAAACTTTTTAATTTTATGATTCTAAATTAAAGTTATGTCAAATATATTAAAATACCTTTTAACCTTATGGCCTTAAACATGCCGCTAGAAAACTGAAATTAAAATATTGCAAAAAAAAGATATCATTCTTCTTACAACAAACTAAATAATTTGAGAAAATATTATTTTCACCTTCACGGGGTGGGGGGTGGGATGGGGGGTTGACTTAACCTCTATACATAGGAGTAGGAGTGAATAAGCAAAATTGTCAATCAAATTAAACCAACAAAAAAGTCAAATTAAAAAAAAACTCACACTTTGATTTGGTGTGTACCGATCATTTAATTTGAACGTGAAAGATTTTTGCAAAGTCACTTAAAAATTTTAGGTTAGACCAGTTTTAAACCTATTCAAAGCATGTTGATGTCTAGGGTTATCTAGGAACCGATTGGGTATAATGTCTAGGCTTAGGTTGAATTTGTAAAAGACAATATATTAAGAAGTTTATAGGGCTTTTTGAAATCAAATTTAGGTGAGTAAAACTACAAAAATCAAACTTTGCATGAAAGCGTTAGTTTGAAATGTCAAGGATTGAAGGTATGTTGAAAAATAGGGGTTGTTGGGAGTTTTTGAGTATCTGATTTTGTGTAAGTTACTATAACAGTGTGACATCACTATAGCAGGACACTTATGCAGGCGCTATAGTCGGTTCTCAAAAGATATAGTGGGGTAGGCTGTTAGGTGGGGCTGCTATAGAGAAGTATGTTAGCTATAGTAGGGTATATCATGTTTTATGCACAAATATTATAAAAATAACTTATTTTCCGCAACTTCATTCTTGAAATTGAGAGGGGGGATTCAGGATAATTTTCACCTTTTTTTTCACAAAATTCTTCAATAAAGATAAGTTCATTACTCCCCAATCTTGTATACTAACTCTTAAGCCTTAGAATCTAGAGTATTACTCTAGTGTTAGGGATTGGGGGGTTGATTTAATAAAGGAAAAAACCCTTTCTTAGGTAGAATGATCATGAATTGTCCTGGGAGGTTAGGATTTGGGTATAGTCCAAATTTAAACTAGGCCATTGTCATTGATTACAAGAATAAACTAAGACACTTCAAAAGGGAAAGCTTAAGTTCTTCAGACTTTCAAGCCTTGATTCGAGGGAGGTGGTGATTGTATATTTTTCAACTTATGAATTTATGCTTGTCTACTGCTTTATAGTGACACTTGTGAAATGCAAGTTGAAAAAATATAAAGAATAGATATGAAATGAATCATGTTGATAATCTCACGCAATGAACGTATTTAGTTTACTTTGATTTCAAGTATTATTTTTCATTGTTATTGTGATTATGCATATTCTTTATGATTGTTGGTTAGCTCAGGTACCACATTAGTATAGGATATTAATGGTACCTAGGATAGCAAGCCTAGTATGAATATTAACTTTGGTTGGCTCGGATACCACATTGGCACAATAAGTCACTAACAATTTATGTGTGAATTTCATAATAGGGCCAAGACGTGCATTTCGTAATCATATGGGATATATTGCGTATATTAGTTGATTCAAGATACTATGATTGAGAATCTGTACTTTATTGTCATTGTTGGTTGTGTATTGTCCTATTTGCTATTCTATGGTTGCTTTTTTATATTCTATATTGATCTGACCCCATCATTATGGGTAAATCAATAGAGAAGAAAATTGAGCAACAAAACTTCCAAGTAGTAAATTAAAATTTTTAGCCTAGGCTAGTTTTAGATGAAATTTGAGTCACGTGATATCTAGGGGCATTTGGTAATGGATTAAGAGTTGGACTATAGTTTTTGATCATTCAAATTGATAGCCAAGATAATTAAAAGCCTGTACAACTTTACAAAATTAAATCCAGATGAGTAGACCTCTCAAAATCGATCTCGCAATTAAGGGTAAATTATTTAACATCATGATTTGAGAGTGTATTGTAAAAAGGGATTGGAATGTGAGTTTATGTAGTTTTTGTCTTTATGTAATCTGCTATGACGGGATTAATACTACTATGGCAGTGTCGCCATGACGGGATAAGTGGCTGATCATGCCTAGAATACACCTCCAATTCAAGGTATAAATAGTTGTTGTCAAAATATAGAACCTTATAGTGGTTAGAGTTGATCCCACAAGGAATAAGGTCTAGATTTGAAATAATCATGAGCAATTAGATTGAATTAATCTATTTATTTTCTAAAGGGATGGGGGGTTGTAAAGTATGAGAAATAAACCTAAACTAGAGTCAAATCGTCAAGTACAAGTGTTGTGAAATCAGTGAGAGAAGTAACTAGAGCATTGTGTTCCCCATAAATTTCTAACTCACTATAGTCAGATAATCGTAACCTTTCCTAGTGTGTAGTATCTAGAACTGGTAAATTATGTTTACCTAACCCTTTGATCCAGGCGTTAAGAAAATTTCACTATGTGTTCCTGCAGTGTTGCATTACTAACCCTTACCTTTGTCCTAGTACAACCATCCCTTGATTCGTTTAGGTTGATTAGACGAGAGTAATCACATCTAATCCTGTTAATTATCCCTTTATCCCATTCATTATCCCCTTGATCCATTAAGTAAGAATTGGGCGAGTTCTAACGTTGGCCACCATTAAAAATCATTCTAATTAAAGAGATAATTAATACACACATGCACTCTTTCCAAGGATTACCTTATTATTAGGTTTTTAATTTGTTAGTTCTTCATGGTTTTCACAACCCTAGTTGTGGATTTAGTTACTCATGTTCATTGTAGATGAAGAAATCATGTTATATAATAGCATAATTAAATACTTACAATGGTAAATTGAAGAACACAAAATTCAAAATCTTCACAAGAAATCACAGTGTTATAACTCTAATGTAATATCAAAAGAAGTCTCCAAGAACACAATAATAATCACAAGTAATGAATCTACGTTCTAACTGTTGTCTCTAAAAAGGCCTAAAAAAATCAATTTATAGTGAGTGAAAACCAAATTCTAACAAAAATAGGAAAACTAGAATCAGAAAATCAGATGATCAAGGTTATGGGCTATAATTGGAATTATGGAGCATAACTGGCCTTCGCAGATTGCACCGAATAAAAACTGCCTTCCATATACGAAATCCTCTTATGGGTCGTCTTCTAACTTATGGCCCATAAGTGGCCTCGTCTAATAACTCTTTAAAAAAATTTCAAAACACTGATCCTCCAAGCATGATCTTATCTATAACCTATCACCTAACTTATGACTCGTAGGAGCCCTTATCTGATAACTACTCAGCACTTAGCATAATTTCTGATCTTCAACATACAAACAAACATACGGACCATCAAAGAATCTATGGCTCGTCTGACAACTCGTGCCCTCAAAATCTGAAATCAACCCTTCACTGGATTTGACCCACGAAACCAACCTATAACTTGTAGAATAAACCACGATCCGTAGAGGGACTTGTAAATCCTCAAAAACCTGCAATCTATACAACTTGGTTCAAAATCATCTCGATTCCTAAAATTCTAAAAAAGAAACATAAAAACATATCAAACCTACTAACATCGCTTTGAGAATGCAGAAAATTCTAAGTTTTAAGCATAAAAAATTTCTATGTTGGTGGCACCTTAACACCCTCAACTTAAAATTGTTCGTTGTCCTCAACAGATAGAATCAATCTACATAAGTAATATAGCAACACAAAGACCTCAACCTCCTAGTGTCACGACCAAACTAGGGCCTGGATGTGACAAAGCGAATGGGAACCCGAAGGAATACCAAAGAAACCTCTTAGCATATCATACTCACATCTTTGGTCACGGAAGCAAGAGTAAACAACTAGAGAAAACATAAACAAGGGAAACTATGACTAAGGGAGAGAGTTCAATACTTAAATAACATAGATGAGTCAAAACTCAAGCATAATACATAACTTGTCCAACAACACCTTTAAATATAGAACTTAGTGGGGGCTAAGACAAGCAACTGAGCTCACCCTCAGAGTAATGACAATAAATATTCCAAAATATACAATACATAGTCTAATCATAAGCATGAAAGAAGATAGATATTATCCCCAGACATAAGGACTCACCAAAAGCTAACTTGACCAATCTTTCTAGCCACATAAAGGAGAGTCAATAGGAGCTCCGGTTGCTACATGGTAACATCATGTAGGCATAGAGTATGCGTTTACACATTTGAATGTACTAAGTATGTATGATGTAGTACAACAAGAGATAAGCAACATAGTCAAAATGTACAATGATAATCAATAGATAACATAATAACAATATGACATGTATGATCAATGCTTGAAGTAAAATATGCTTAGTCATAATCAAGAAATTTAAACTCAATGTGGAGTATAAGTATGCTCAACCCTCACACAAATATGCTTGAGAATGGCCAAGTAGTTATCCACTTACCTTACGGTATAGCCCTTTTCATTGAGTATTGCCAATACCCTTACACTACGATATAGTCCTTTGGATAGGTAGTATGAGATGCCTCTTACCTTACGATACAATCTTTTTGGCAAGAGTCATGATTGATTCTATCTTACGGCATGGCTTCGTTGGTAGAAGTCCTTAAGTATCCTTACCTTATGACATAATTTCTTCGGTAAGAAGGTGGGTGTGCTTACCTTATGATATGATCTTATTGGCAAGAGAGATCCTACCTTACAACTTACCTTTTTTGGTAGGTTGTCCCTACTTTACAATATAATCTTTTAAGTAGGAACCATGAGTCATTCTACCTTACGGTATAGCATTTTCGGTAGATTGTCCCTACCTTATGATATAATCTTTTAGGTAGGGGTACCTATTAGCTCATCAAACCATCACATCAATGGATCACGAAGAACTCCACATTTCTCATGAAGGAAAGACATAGTATAAAGGTTCAAAAATCTTATTGTAGATCCTGGAAGCTTTTCAAGAGTTTTAAACATGTTTGGGAACCCATAAAGTGTTACAACATACTTGTCAAGTAAAGTAACACAAAAGTCCTTCATCAACATCAAGAATCCTTGAAAAGGCATTTTATCAAACATTTGGTGGGTGTGTAATGCTAGCATAAAACCATGCAATTCAAGAGTGAAATCATACAAGTAACTTCAATGTAAAACCACCCACCAATACTTGGTAATACCCTCATACAATATACATCAAAAACCTTCATCAAATCTCAAAATAGATCAAAGATTCATAGCTCAAAATATGCTTAAACAGTCATACTTTTACAAACTCCAACATAGTTCATAGTCAAATTCATAGTAAATAAGACTCATAAGTAAATCAACTTAGAAACATGAGTTTTATGTAAAAAAGGAACTTGGGCACCATGGGCGAAAGGACCCAATGGTTGAAACCCACATACATTAGCTTTGGAGAACTTCTTGATGAAGATTGGAATGGAGACTTGAAGCTTGAGTGAAATCCTTAAGATCCGGAATGAGTTTTAAACCCTTGATTTTGAGTAAAATATTTGTCTAAGTGTTTGAGAGGTATTGGGGAATGTCTTGTATGATATTAAGGTGAAATATAGCTAAGTATAGGTATTTTTATGTATGGAAAGACTTAGGCCCAAGACCCAAAAACCTTGGACCGAGATAAAATAACTAGGTAAAAATAACACTATGGTGCGCCCCTGGAGCGTCGCGCTTAGGGCGCAATTCTTCACTAGTATTTGTCAACTTTGGATTTTTGAATTTTGTTATCGTTGCTCTAAAATCGGAGTTAGACCCATTTCTCACTCAATTTTGCCCGCTGATCAAGAATATGAAGTTGACTTGACGATTCTTCCAAAGGGCCTTGATGAACACCACATTCTTACTAATCAACTTTTTCCACCCATCCATCAAATATCTCCTCTGGGATTTCCTTCTAAGCCAACTTATCCTCTACAACGCCCATAATCTCAAAGAGTTCTATAGCACTAGAGTCACCAACACATCCCCTCAACCTAGAAGCAAGAAGAATCAGACGAACCCCATCCATATCCATAGGTAATTCCTATTTGTATGCAACCTCACCAATCCTTCGTAACACTCTATAAGGACTCACAAACCATAAACTCAATTCCATTTCTTGCCAAACCGGACCATACTCTACATGGGTTGGACTCCTAAGTGAACTCAATCTTCAACATGAGCACATATGGCCTACCTTAGTATCTAATGACATCATCTCCCCATTGGGAGGAAACGCCCCTCCCCCCACTTTATCATCTCTCACCAAGGTCTTCAACTCTATCAAGGCGGGGTCACATTGTTGCTTTGCTTACACCTCATCAACCAAGAAGGATCTAGAACCATTAGCCACCACTACACCACCATAGCCAACCTCTTCCAACCTAACTCCCAATCCAGCCTACCAATGGACCTCTCTAGTCACCTTTTTGTCACCTTCATCCACAACTTCATCCAACCTAATTCCTAACCTAGTCAATCGACGAGCTTCTCCAACCACCCCTCTTTGTCACTCCAAAGATTCCTACTTTCCATAATTAGTAAGAAACCTCACATCCAATAAGATTCTCAACATCACCCTCAAATGATCCACAAATTCTCCCTTACCTCTGGAAATGACCAACATATTATCACCAAGGGCCACTACAAATATAAAAAGGTAGGGATTAAAGATCCTATTCATGAAACCCATAGACATAGCCGGTGCATTAGTCAACCCAATAACTTCATATAACTCAAAATACTCACTCCTAGTCCGAAAAGACACTTGGGGACAAAACTCAAATCGAAGATCAATCTTAAAGAAGTGACTAACCCATTGCAGTTGGTCAAATAGATCTTCCATCCTTAACCATTATATTACAACCTTATGGGTCCTACACTCATTGGAAGCATGATATGCAAGTAGCCAAACCACCTTGAGACCTCCAACCTATTAAACATAATTCAACCAAGATCACAAGACAAGACTCTATGCAGTGAGAACATAGGCAACCCTTATAGACCTTCTAGTCATAATAGACTCACATAACTATTTGGGACACACCTGAATCTTACCAGCAATAAAAGGAATAATGAAAGAAATAGCGACTCTCGAAACTATCAAAGAATACACAACAAAATCAAGAAAACCCTTAACATACTAGTAGCATCATGGGGCACCTCATCCCCTCCTTGCCTCCTTTGAAGAGCATAGAATTGTTTATGTCTTGGAGCACCCCCGTGATTAACATCACCATCTTTACCCTTGTTTTGAGCATATGGATAATCTGAAATTTTGTGGCCTATCTCACCATACCCAAAGTATGCACCCGTGTTCCTCCAACACGTGCCACCATGTTTCCTCTCACATTTTGGGCATCTAGGACTAGCTACTCTCTCATCACCTTCTTGGAGCCTTGGGTTTGGTACCCCTTCCTTAGCAACCGTCTTGTTTGGAGCACTATAGCACCCTTGGCCTTGAAACTCAAAATGTCATTGAAACTGGTCACCCTCAAATCGGGCCCTCTTAGACTCCCCACTTCTCTTCTTCCTAAGTTTCTTCCCTTCAAGTTGTTTGGCAAAGGTAACAAGCCGAGACAAATCCATATCTTTTACAAGCATTCGGTACGACACTCTTCATTAACCAAATCAGACACCCTCATCACAAACTTGGTTATCCTTGACCTAGGGTCGGTAACCAATTGTGGAGCATACATGGAGAGTTGGTTGAACTTGAGGGCATACTCCCTCACACTCATGGACCCTTGCTTCAAATTCATGCACTCCATCATTTTGTCCTCCCTTAGCTTAAGAGGAAAGAACTAATTGAGAAAGGTTGCCTTAAACTCCTCCTGAGGAATAACATCATGATTTCCCCTTTCCACCTTCCATTGCACAAACAAAATTTGAACCACCCTTTTTAGTTGGTAGGCTGCCAACTCTGTCTTTTCCTCTAAATTCACCACCATGATAGACAACATCTTATCGAACTCATCGATGAACTCTTGGGGATCCTCATCTACCTTAGACCCATAGAACTCTGGTGGGTTCATTCTTGTAAATTCCCTCACCCTAGAGGCCAGAGTAGAAGCATGAGGGGATTGATCCCCTTGGTTGATTTAATTAGTAACAGCATGGGCTAACAAGGTTATGGCATTTTGGAACTCAATCTTGGTAGCCCCTTTACCTTGAGGAGCTTAAGGAGCGGGGTAGGCTGGTTGTCCTTCGAGTGTACGAGTTCTTCTTCCTCTTATGATAGGCATGATCTAACATAGAAAAAAATAATTGTTAGGGGAAAAACCTTACCTTGACTCCTATAGCACAACATAGAGTAAGAAGAAGGGAAACATTTCCTAGAATGTCTCATAGCCTCTTATTTATAGTGGTGGTGCACAACACAACCATGAATAAGACTCTAATCAGCACGGCATGTTGGATGCTGAGGAACATTGACAACCTAGTTCTCTAATACCAGGTTTGTCATGACCCAAACTAGGGTCTGGACGTGACACGACAAATGGGTAACCCAAAGGAACCCCAAAACAACCCTCTTAGCATATCATATATACATCCTTCATCGCGAAAGCAAGAGTAAATAACAAGAGAAAATATAAACAAGGAAAATTGGGATTAAGGGAGAGAGTTCAATACTTAAACAACATAGATGAGTCAAAACTCAAGCATAATACATAACTTGTTCAACAACACCTCTAGACATAGAACTTTGCAGGGGCCAAGACAAGCAACCGGGATCACCCTCATAGTAATGACAACAAGTATTCCAAATATACAAGATGTAGTCTAAGCATAAGCATGAAAGAATATAGATATCGTCCCAGGAAATGAGGGCTCACCAAAATCTTACTTAAGCAATCCATCTAGCCACGTGAAGGAGAATCAATAGGAGTTTTGGTTCCTACATGGTAACATCATGTAGGCATAGAGTGTGTGTTAGTATGTTTGAATATACTAAGTATGCAGGATGCAATGAAACAAGAAATAGCCAACATAGTCAAAAAGAATAATCATAATCAAGAGATAACATAATAACAATATGACATGTATGATCAATGCTTGAAGTAAAATATGCTTAGTCATAATCAAGAAATGTAAACTCAATGTGAAGTATAAGTATGCTCAACCCTTATACAAATATGCTTGAGAATGGCCAAGTAGTTACCCACTCACCTTATGGTATATCCCTTTTCGGAGAGTGTTGTTGATATTCCTACTTTACCATATAGTCCTTTGGGTAGGTAGTATGCGATACATGTTACCTTATGATACAATCCTTTCGGTAAGAGTCATGATTAATTCTATCTTATGGCATGACATCAGTAGAAGTCCTTAAGTATCCTTACCTTATGACATAATCTATACGGTGAGAAGGTAGGTGTGATTACCTTACGATATGATCTTATCGGCAAGAGAGATGCTACTTTACGACATGTTCTTTTTGGTAGGTTGTCCCTACTTTACAATATAATCTTTTAAGTAGGAACCATGAGTAATTCTACCTTACGATATGGCCTTTTTGGTAGATTGTCCCTACCTTATGATATAATCTTTTAGGTAGGGGTACCTATTAGATCATCAAACCATCACATCAATGGACCACGAAGAACTCTACATTTCTCATGAAGGCAAAACATAGTATAAAAGTTCAAAAATCTTATTGTGGATCTTGGAAGCTTTTCAAGAGTTTTAAACATGTTTGGGAACCCATAAAGTGTCACAACATACTTGTCAAGTAAAGTAACACAAAAGTCCTTCATCAACATTAAGAATCCTTGAAAAGGCATTTTATCAAACATTTGGTGGGTGTGCCATGCTAATGTAAAACAATACAATTAAAGAGTGAAATCATGCAAGTTACTTCAATGTAAAACCACCTACCAACACTTGGTAATACCCTCATGCAATATACATCAAAAACCTTCATCAAATCTCAAAATAGATCAAAGATTCATAGCTCAAAACATGCTTAAACAATCACACTTTTACAAACCCCAACATAGTTCATAGTCAAATTCATAGTAAATAAGACCCATAAGTAAATCAACTTAGAAACATGAGTTTTATGTAAAAAGAGAGCTTGGGCACCATGGGTGAAAGGACCCAATGGAATTAACCCACGTACCTTAGTATTATAGAACTTCTTGATAAAGATTGGAATGGAGACTTGAAGCTCAAGTCAAATCCTTAAGATCTGGAATGAGTTTAGAACCTTTGATTTTGAGTAAAATATTTATCTAAGTGTTTGCACGATTTTTGTTATCACACATGAATTTTTATATGTATTGGAATTACGAATCCGAGCACTTCTAAGGCACATTTTTGGGCACTTTTTGGGGTCATCTCACCTAGCATACATCATAACTCAACAAATCATAGATACCCAGCCAAACTCATCAGTGCGTATGCAAGACACCAATCAAACAAACTCATACATATCAATACAAGACAGTTCAACTATAACAAACAAGGTAATCACAGATCGACTATAATCACCAAAATAGCCTAAAGTCAATAATGTAACTCAAGTGCCCTCACAAAAATATGTCCATATTTCACTCAGAATGTTATGTTCGAATTCAATACTTAGGATTGACACAAACACTCATGCTTACAATAGATATTCAAACACTATGTACAATATCATATGCTTGCCCATATACTCATGGCCATGATATTTGACTCATTGACTTAGGATCACTATTGGACTTTCTTAGCTTGTAAGGTAGGCTCGGAGGGCTTTGGTGTGATACGTTTGGAACAAAGTGACTATCACCCTTCTTAACTACTCCATTTTGCACTTTTGCCCTACCAACACTTACATTTTCAACTCATAGATTTCCTATTTCTATTTTAAACCTTTTTGAATGCTTTATACAGATTGTTAAACTTATTGCCTTTTATTTCTCAATTCTTTAACTTTTTAGCTCATAATTTAGGCATCTATTAGTTCTTTTGCATCCATTTCAGATTTCCCCCTTTTTTTAATTGCATCACTAGTTTTCTTCACCATTTGTTGTGATTTCCTTGCAACAACTTCCCTCAAGCTTTTGGCTTGAGTTGAGGTACACAATATTCAAGCTATGAACCAGACTCACTTTTGATAGCCACCCTCAACTTAGGCTTTTATCCTGAGTCGAGGTGCACAATATTCAAGGAGGGACCAGGGCTAATTTCAAGATTATATAGTCAAAAAGGCTTAGTTACTTAGGTTTCTACAAAGAAAAGGGTACATGTAAAGCTTAACCATTAGGATCAAGGGATATATCAAGAATTTGGTTGTTATTTTAGGCTTAATGGACTAATATGAACAATGACCTTTGATCCTTTACTAACCAACTAACCTACAATTTTAGCTAGAGTAACATGGAAAGTTCTGAACTGAATTCAGTATAAGAATCATACAATAAAGCTCACACGTACTTCTCTCTAATTACTCTATCAACCTAGACTCTCAAATCATATTTTTATAACAATTAAGTCCTAACTAGTTAGAACGAACACTATTACCACTGAATTCACATGGTTGTTATCAAAATAACCTAACAACACATCATTAATCACACAAAATTGGTAGGTATCATTTTTCAACAAAACTAACATATGCCACAGATTTTAGTACAATATGCTACTAGTACTACATACGCATCCTAAACATGCCAGTTCAATAGAAAATAAATATCCTTAGAAAAAGAACACAGGCAAGAAAATTTGCAGACTCAAAAATTAGGATAGCATGGCCATGGTTACTCAGACTTTGCCGAGGCTTATATCTACCTACAACCCATCTAAAATTATTTGTGTGGCCCTCAATGCAACAAAATAAACCAAAATAGCATATTGGGGTCAAAAAGAATATACCTAGGTGCATAAGCACCAATCTCCATCTATGCATCACCATCCTTAGCCTGTTGGGTGGTCTCCTCAATCATGGCGGCCCGAAGGGTCTAGCATCCCTCACCATCTCCTGTGCACGTGCCTATCACACCATCTCATCTACAATCGAGGCTTGTCTGATGGCCTATAAATGCTCCATCTCCAACCTCTTGACCTCTCATCTCGCAGCATCAGGATTATTATCATCAAGGCGAGGCCTCTTCCTAGAGGCGCAGAGTGGTGGTTCATCAACAAACAGATCAAAAACTGCCTGATTAGTAGTCTCAAGAATGGTAATCACAAGTGGTATTGATGATGATGCTCTCATATCAGTACAAAGCTGCTAGATCTTTGCCTGGATGGCTGTGATATTAGGAGTCTAGGTTGCTTTGAGGCTCTACTCCACTCACCTCTCAAAATCACCTACACAACCATGAAATGCTGCAAGTCTCTCATTGATAACAGTCAGATAATATGTCCTAATATGCTCCGCATAGTCTAAAATGGCTTTGCGTACCCAAGGTCATATCTGCTGTAACAACTGAGTCAACTGGGACTCAGTAAGAACCTATCATTGTACCAGAGCCTAAATAGACTATGTAGACATGTAAATTATTCCTGTAGAGGAAGTACATATAGGAAAAACCTCTACTACAAAAGTAGAAGTAGTAGTGCACTCCGTCTCTCTCTCAGTATCTATCTGTGGGGGCCTCTCTGTCTCTGAAGTAGCAGTAGTAGTTGAAGAAGGCTCAAGCTGTGGTACCTCAAAGAACATCTTTGGTAGTCAATAGGAGGATGCAATGCTCACTGAAGGACCATAGAATTCTCATCAGCCTTGATCAAGCTGGTGTCTAGGGTCCTCTGAACCTCAATCATTGTGTCCATAGTATATAAAATTTCTACCCCCGCCGTTATACATAAATGATAGATATAGCATGAGAAGGTATGGAGGTAGACCTCTTCAGGGCTCCCCATGTATCTCCTATGCTATCGCCTAAGCCAAATCTATATCATATTCAACAATGATGTTGGCAACCAAAACTGTAAGGTCTGGTGTCAAGGTGTTATCGACCTGAGTAGGCCAGATCTGCAAACGTACAACAACCTACTAGAACTTATGAAGCTAAGAGAAGCCTTCACAATCACTGTAGAACTGGATACCCAGTTAGGGTCCTGGTCTGGCTTAGCTATGTCCTTGATAATCCACCTATGAAAGAGAATATGATTTGTAAGTAAAAGTATTGATGAATTGAGATGAAATTAAATTGTTGAAAAGGTCCACTGAGACTTGATAAATTAAGATGAAATTAAATTGATGAAAAGGTCCATTGAGGCTTTATGAGATGAATTGAAATGTTAACAGATATGAGACATGTTTTAGGGAAAGTATTATCATCGATCGGGTAAGAGTTGAAAAAAACTCAAACCCCATAAACTAAATAGCTATCGTAGGATAGTTGTGTTGTTAATTCGGGTGAATCTTGTCCAATAAAGGACTTTATTTATGTATCCAATAATTTGAATCTTCCCTTACTCTGGTAAGGTATTGAACGACTATGACAATAGTAGTGCAAAATGTTATATCATCACTCACTCCTATAGTGATGGTTGTCGCTTAAAGAAATTCTCTAATGATGTAAATTGAATTTGATTTGATTGAATTGTATATGATTGAGTTGATTTGAAAATTATTATTTATATTAATTTTAACTTGCATATCATATTATATTGAACTATGCTTTGCACTTGCTATTGAGTTATCTATTTAGTTTTGTTCTATTCGACCATATTATATACCGTATATCCATGTATTGACGTCACTTTGCCTGCATCATTTTATGATGCAAATACAGGTCTTGGAGATACTCAGCACACTTTGTTGAAAATCTAATCTGTCCTAGTTAGTAGTGAGACTTCCTTGCTTTTAGAGGAACCTTATATTTTAGTTTATTCCTTTTATTATATTGAGGTAACCTTGAACATGTCTTGGCACCTTCTTATGAGTTAATAAAGGCTTTATAAACTAAGTTAGATAGAATAAAATAGCAACAGTCTTATTTTTTGAGTCAATTTTGAAAAACTATTATTATTTATTTGAGTTGAAACATTGAGTTATTTTAATAAGAGATATCTTGAATTTATTTTACATGAGGATTCGAATGTCCACTTGAGTATTTTATCTTGTTTCATTAAGTCTTCCACTAATTGAATAAATAACTTAAGCCAAGTGGTTCTCTTGGGAACAAGCAATAGTTTCTGCATGCTGACCATGCCTAGGGTACCCTCTCGGGGTGTGATAAACTTAGTATCAGATCATAGAGTTTAATTATCCTAGGGAGTCTATGAAGCCGCATCTAGTAGGGCCCTTATTATTGGTCTGAAACACACCACATCCATGATAGGGAGGCAATAGGATGCTAGGAATTATCTCACTTCATTCATATTCTAGATCGTACAGTAGAGTTATTTCCTAAGAAACTCATTCAAATTAGTGCATTGCCCAAGTTCATTCAACTACCCATTATACCCAAGGTTATTGTAACAAAAAAGTCCAAATCCTTATCAATAAGTTAACCTTAGATGAAAATAGTGAATTGAGAATAAATCATTAGATAACAAGAGGCTTAAGATGTGTATTCAAAATAATGTAAATTTGTATGTAGCTCTAACTTATGATTTGCTCTGAGTGCCTAGATAGTTATCTGAGTAGAATGTGATTTCTTTTGATGTCATTCTAGGCATAGACCTACTTTAGGCTTGTTATGACACCGTTGATGGCAAAATTTGAAATCTCAAGTACTTATTGAATGGAAAGATAATAGTGTTAGTTTTTGCAAAAGAGGTAGATGATAAGTTCCCCAAAATCCCAATAGCAATAATGATGATAGTAGACTAAGTTAGAGTAGATGAGATAGTAGGTGTTTCCAGATGTTGATAGTTGTATGGTACATGAGTAAAGGTAGTGGTATAGAGGAGGAGTGAGATGAGATCTTGTGCAATTGATAAGTAAGAGTATGTGGGTGTATCTCTAGGTAAGAGCTCATACAATGATTAAGGTAGAGGCTTTAAGTTTGCTTGATAATTCTTAGAGATAGTTGAAGTGGCTAGAGTGATAGGCTTGAGTATGTGGTTGCCATTATGTGAGTCTATTGAAATGATGAGAACGAGTAGTATTCTTTAAGTAATAGTCACTACGAGAATACGAAACATAGATTTTGAGGGGTTAGACTAGTGTAAGTATGGTCGTCTTAGGACTCACACCTTGGGACTTAGAGCTAGACTTGAACATGGTGATGGGATATAGTCAGACATAGGCTTGGATAGTAGTATTGGGTTTCTATAAAGAAGTATGGTATTCTAGAAGAGTATTGAGAATGTTGCTTATAAATTGAAGTTACCTTCTTATTTAGCTTCTATTCATTCAGTGTTTCATACCTTGATGTGGAAGGAGTGCTTGGGAGATCCTTTATTAGTGGTACCTGTTAATGGTATTGGATCTAAGGGCAACATATCCTATGAAAATGATATGAAGGCTAAATGTCCACTTCTACTCGTGCCCATTGAGGGTAATGTTGAAAGTAACATCCTATCCTTTATTTGAGTTAATGTCTTTTATGTTGGGCTCCAATGATTGATTGGCTGAATGCTTGAAAGATTCGATTGATTGATTTTGATGTCCAATTTGTACCTAATCATGGTAGGGTTAAGTTGACTCTTACTCTTGATTATTAAAGTGTTTGAGAATTTAAGTCTAAATTGATTTATTGACCTTATTCGTACCTTGAGAACACTCTAATTGACCCATTATTCGAGGATAAACGATCATAAGGGGGAGATATTATAACACCTTAGAATTTCCTAAGCTAAGATTGGACCTTTGTTCTTATATTTATAAGAGCATACTATGTGATTCTAACATGGAATATAGGTAATAAAAATTATTCTATATTGGGATAATATATTTGAGATGAATTAAGGTCACAAAAATCACTTAACACAAAGTTAGGCTAAAACCTTCCTTACCAATTGAATTTTGATATGAAATTCTATGCAATTTGGTGATCCAATGACTTCAAGGTTGCAAATATATGGTAAGATCCTTTTCTAAGTAATTGAAGTGTATCAGATGTGGTTTGAAGTTATAAGGGACACCAAAGGTTAAGCCAAGTTCAAAACACTTTCATCAGCTAAGTTTTGGTATGAGTTCATAGAAGGGTTAACTTCAAATGGTATATCTCTCAATACATAATGAGTTAGGTGACTCATAATAAATCAAATTAAATATATTTGAATCATATTTTTAACACATCTATTTTCTCCTTAATCGGAGTTTGGACTAAAATGTAATGTCCATTTTGCAAAAACATGTTTGATGTTGTAAAATTAGACGACGATCAATTTGATCATCAGACATTTTAGTGATCCATAGATTTTGACTTCCGAAGTGTTCTACAAACCTTCAAAAATAGTCAAAAAGAGTGACACAAGGTCCCATTCAATGTACTGCCAAATGGTTCCATGACGAGGCCCCTAGACCACTGTTTTGACTGATGAAACTCACCAAAAGTTTCTTTTTTTTTCAATTTTGATGATTATTTGACTTTCTTAAAAGAATATTTTTGACCTTTTACCCTTAATTAACTTCCCTAATCCTATTATATAGCCTAATAACCTCTCCTTAATGCATAAATCCCTGAAAACATTAGAATCCTATGTTAAAAGTTCTGTCCAAGAAGAGACTAGAGTTCTTTATATTCATGTTCAACCCAAAGGTTTCTTCAAGATATTTTATCTTCCTGGTATGTAAGCATACCGTAGCATTGAATTAATTTCATCTACGCTCTCCACGTCTAAGTTTCTATTTTGAATGAGTATCAAATTGAACAAAAATCTAGTTTTTGAATTCTAATTGAGTCAATTCTTCTTCTGTTGAGTTTTGTATAATTATATGTTGAACTTATGATTATTTATTATTGAAATTATTGTTCGTGGTTACTTTTCCATGAAATCTAGTTGAGTCAATGATCATGACTTTTTCATGCATTATTTTATATTGAAATTCGTGATTTTCATGCATTAAATAAAGTATTGTTATAAATCAAGATTATGTATGTTTTGTAGCAAAGATTATGATGGTTATGCATTGATGAAATGAATGATGTTACACGCACGCGCGCGCGCGTGCACACACACACACACACACACACACACACACACATATATATATATGTAATTGAAAGTATTGATGAATTGAGATAAAACGAAATCCTTGAAAAGGTCCATGAGACTTGATGAACTGAGATGAAATTGAATTAATGAAAAGTTCCATTGAGACTTGACGAGATGAATTGAAATGTTTTAGGTGAAGTATTAGCACTGATTCAGGTAAGAGTTGAAAGAACTCAAACCCCTTAAAATGCTTAGCCAGCGTAGGATAGTTGTGCCATTAATTTGGGCGACTCTTGTTCCAAAAGAGAAGTTAATTTGTGGATCCAATAATTTAAATCATCCCTTACTTTGGCAAGGTATTGAATGGTTGCGGCAACACATTGCAAGGAGTTGTGTCATCACTCATCATATGGTGATGGTTGTTGGTTAAAGAAACTCCCTAATGATGGAAATTGAATTATATTTGATGGAATTTCGTACGATTCAGTTGATTTGAAAAGTATTATTTATATTAGTTTTAAAACTTGCATACTTTATTGGGTTGAGTTGTGCTTTGCTCTTGCTATTGAGTTCTCTTTTGAGTTTTGTTCTATTCAGCCATATTACATGTCGTACATTCTACGTACTGATGTCACTCAACCTACATCGTCTTATGATGCTGATACAGGTCTAAGAGATCCTCAACTGATACTTCGTTGAAGATCTAATCAATCCCAGTCAGTGGTGAGATCTCCTTGCTTTTGGAGGAACCTTATATTTTAGTTTATTCCTTTCATTGTCTTGAGGTAGCTCTGAACATGTCTTGGCACCTTCTTATGAGTCAATAAAGGCTTCATAGTCTGAGTCAGATAGAATAAAGTGGAGTATGTCTTATTGTCATAGTCCATTTTGGTAAAACTATTACTATTTATTTGAATTGAAACATTGAATTATTTTAATAAGAGATATCTTGAATTTTTTTACATGAGGATTTGAATGCCCACTTGAGTACTTTCTTTTCTTTCATTAAATCTTCCACTAATCGAATAAGTAAATTGAGCTAAGTGGTTTGCTTTAAAATCAACAATGATTTCTGAGTGTCGGCCATGCCTACGATACCCTCTCGAGGCGTGACAAAAAATTACAACTAAACTTTTTCAAGATATAAAAACAAGTGAAAAATTCCACTCTATTCTTAGTCATAGATCACGTATATTTAAAATTATTGCTCTTGGGCAATGAGGTTGCACATGAAAAATGGTATTTGCTCGGTAACAACACATACACAGTTCAAAAATGTCAACATGGTAGCCATTACAGATTCATAATAGGTAATAAACTCCTTCATTAGAAATGAATAAGGCGGAAACTACAGCAAAGGTTTGCTGTTCAGCAAGACTTATAAGCAAAATTGTGGAAAAATACAGCTTATTGAATATTTAGATGCAGAAGACGTATTCATAGATAAAGAAATATTCACATGACTTTAAATGTACTCCCAAAATTTCAACATAAGCTCAGTGAGAAAAGAAGTTATCATTCCAAGGAGACAACACGAGCTAGGGAAGATGAATCATCCACACAGGAAGTTCAATGGAGAAAACTTTCAAATTCCACAAACAGGACCCATGAACTTTGGATTTTAAAACTAATTTTAGCTAAGCTGTTTTAGGGATTTTTCAGTCTCTAAAAAAAATCTATAACAGTGAACGAACAGAGGAATTTATAGTAGCAGACTAGG
Organism: Solanum sejunctum; assembly: GCA_025642045.1. NCBI lineage: Eukaryota > Viridiplantae > Streptophyta > Magnoliopsida > Solanales > Solanaceae > Solanum > Solanum sejunctum. The sequence goes on along the minus strand of JAOTQJ010138102.1, from coordinate 58,878 downwards.
GTTGAGATTGTGGGAAACAGGTGAAATTTATGGGGAAATATTCGAATTTCAAAATTCTCTCTAAAGATCAGGTGAGCTTGCCGAATGGACTGATAGAGGAATCCGGAGCAAAGAAGTTGATGGCAACACTTGGTTACACCCTAGAAGCATTGATCATATAGAAAGGATAAGAGAGTGAGAGGAGAGCATGTGATATCCGGTGAGAATTCGTTAGAGATTTCGGGGTTGGGATCGTTTGGTTCATTGAGAGTTGAGTAAGAAGACCCCTGAAGGGAGAGAGAGCTTAGGAGACTGTATTAGTTCTTTTGGAAATTGACAAGGGAGGGTGATGATGTTTTTTGTATGTAGTTTGGGGGAGGGGAGCATGAGTTTGGGTTGGTTATTGAAATCGAAATCAATTTGGTCTACAAGGGAAATTTAGAATTTGGTCATTGATATTGCAATTTTGGCCAGGTGAATTAAGAATGTAATCAAAATTAAATTCCATTCGTGAAACAAGATGACTTAAAATTAATTAATTTCTTAATCTTGACAAATAAAATAATTAATTTAATTATAAATTAATTAAATCAAAATATGTATTATAATTAAACTAACCTGATTCACGAGATATTTAATTTAATTACAAAATCCTTTTTAGACGATATTCAAATATTTGAAAAAGGATAATGGTTATATATATATATAAACAAAGACAAAATTACTTTAAAATAACATGAAGATATTTTAAGATTATGAAAATTAATTATTTTAAATTATTTGAAAATTGAAGAGCTTTGATAAATAATTTGTGTCTTGGAGGGTTAAAACTTGGTGTCAAGCCATGACGTTGCTTTGAAGAAATCCACAATCACCATTCTACCCACATGTTTATATCATCATAATGATCCATTCTTTTTGTGTCTTCCTAACTTACAGAAGCTTCAATACATGCTTCAAAGAGACCCATGGACATATCCTTTGTTTCTACATTGACACAACATGATATCATTATGAGATTCGGAAAGGACATAGCATAAAAAACAATGTCCTTTGTTGAGTTTTGCCCAAGCATCATTTTCATAGTGTCGACAACCTTTAAAGTAGACATAATTGATCTTAATAAACCTTCAACATCCTGTAAAATCATAATACATGAGGGATGATTTGTTTAATATATGAGGGTTGGTTTGTTTAGGAGATTACGTGGTTGGTGAACCGACTGTTGCATCAACAATTCAGTTTTTGTTAGCAGTGCCAGTATTAAGGTAAAGAAGACTCCAAATCATGAAGTCCTAAGAAGTGCTAATAAAAGGCCAATACTTCAGCAACATCATCATCAACATACCCCAGTACCTCAAAAGGTTCCCGCTCATTGCGGGGTGAGGGGAGGTCGAATGTACGCAGACTAACCCCTAGGTTTAAAAACATAAAGCGGCTGTTTCCAGATGACCCATGAGAAGCGTCGAAAGTTGCATTGACTAACTGCTACTTCACAAATGAAAGAAGCGCAGACAGTTTAAAGAGTCATTTTACTTTATTCCATCATACTCCAAGCCAAAAAATAGTCAATCTTTAGCTCCATTCGAGACAAAACAATAAAAGGCCAATACTGCCTTTTGAAATTACACAAGTTCAAGATATCATAAAGTACGTTTTAGAGCAAAACTTGAATTTCCTCTATTGATAACTCAGGTAGCAGTTAAGGTGGTTCAAAATACGTCTGCTAAAAGATATCATGAGAAACATCCTGGAATTAATTTGGTAGAGCATAGTCAATTAGGAGGTGATATCGGAGATAGGAGTAGTAAAAGGATAAAGTCTAATCCTACATCTGTGATAGATAAAAGCAAAGATTTTATTCAAGTTATCGGAAAACAAGTACAACTTGTTTATGAGATGTGTTGAAAATATGATTCAAAAATCTCAAGTTAAGGTGAGGTGTTATATCTCAAATTATTTGATTTAGTGATAATTTAGTAGTATTGTGAATGAAAATGTCTTACATTCTTGCACTTTTTTCTCATAGGAGTAGCTTTAACATATGGAATAAAGACTACAACATTTGGTGGACTTGTTGCTCACCTATCAGTCAAAGCATGTCAAAGGGTTAGGAAGAAGCAAAGTTATTTTTAGCTTTATTTCTTCACTTTGAAATGCTTCCTAAATTTGATGTATGGCCAAAGAGTTTAAGGACATTAGAGGCTAGTATTTGATAACATTGCATTGTATTTCTTCCCTTTGGAGGCAGGGCAATTACTTTATATTTTCATCATTTTCCCTCGTCTCTTAAGGATAGAAATGCAATGTAATGTTATCATCAGTAGGCTTTAGGGGCCGTTTGGTAGGAGGTATTATCACGCCTCGAGAGGGTATCCCTGACATAGTCGGCACTTGAAGAACCATTACTGATTCCCCAAGACAAGCACCTGGCCTCATCATCACGTCAAACTTGACAGTGGAAGAATACTCAAAAAAGCCATCATTTTAGATAAATAAAACTTTTATAATAATAGTTTCCAAAGATCAAATTTGGAAAATAGAACAATCAAACTATCTGTACTCGAGGTCTATGAAGCCGCTATCCATCAAATAAAATAATTCTAATACTCAAAATAAAGGAAAGAAAAACTCCTCCGAATAGCAAGGAGGGCTAACCAACTCCAAAAGCGAGAAACTGGACCTCAATAATGCGCCTAGTAAAGTCCTCTATCACCTGTATTTGCATCATTAACAATGCAAGCTCAAATGAATGTCAGTACATGAAAAATACTAATATGTAAAAATGGCCAAAGTAAACAAGTAAAGCTCAAACTCAAATCATCAATTTAGTGAAAATGCAAATTTAATGTTTAAAATCATGCTTTGAAAGTAAGGTCAATTTTATGCAACTCAATTTAAACATGATATGATCAATCTGGTATTTCTTAGGAGTTTCTCTTAACCAACATCCAATCCCACCATCTTTACTTTAGTGATGCACAACGAAGGCGACGCCATTACCATGCTCGTCCAAAACTTGCCAAGGTAAAGAACGATCAACTCTCTCTTGGATCTAAAGTAAATGTCCATTGTTTTTGGACATAAGTCCCTAAAGTTAATTGCACGACTCTTCTACGCTGACTATGTAGTTTATGGGGGTGATTAGTTATTTACTCGTCCCCATATCGATGCTGAATACTCCTTCCAAGACTAAAATATGCTCATTTCAACCAACTCAATCTCATCTTCTTATATTTTCTCAACTCAACTCAACAAGGTCAACTCTTAGTCTTACTCCAATCAGGCTCAATCCAATCACTCAACAATCAACAACTAAGGCTGTCAATCATACATGTAGTGAGAATTCATCAAATCATTTAAGCCTCTAACTCAAATGGTCATTTAGGATTCAATCAATCATGCTTTTAGCATAAACAAGCAAGAGATCCATTACATACATGTAGCAAGTAACACACTACTCATGCTTAGTCATACTCAAATACTCAATTCGGACATTCATAATCATGAACTCAATTCAATCAATGCAACAAGGATTACATGGAGTGATGCAATTTAGGGTCTATAGTGTCAAAAGTAAGTTAATACTCTAATTTCATATAATCGGGATGCAACTCATCAATTTGTCATAATTGTACACGAAAACTCAACAAGTAATAAGAGTAACTCAAAGATTAAGACTATGGAGAATTCTCTACTCAATTTCTAGACTCTAGTTCAATCAGAGGGATGGAAGGGCATGTGGATGAACTTTATCCAATGCGTTAGGTAGCCTTATATAACTAGGATAAAGTTTGATGATCAACTTGCAAATTTATGCTCCAATTGCTCGAATCGTTAGCTATTTTCCCCCTCTCCTTAGCCCTAGCTTTTGTTAGAATAGCATGGAAAGCGTAGGAATGGGTTTTGAAAACCTTTTTTAGCCAAAAAATGACCTATATTAGTCATGGTTTAAGTCTAAAGAAAGGTGGAAAAGAGTCTAGAATGCCCCTCAAAAATCTAAAAATTTTGCACTAAGGTAACACTCCTAGTACAATTTTTATCCAAAAAATTTTCCAATCAACTTTCTAATCTAGTAGAAAATGTTATAATCACCACTAAGTGTTGTGACACAGACTTCTTATGGACATTTACAAATTAAAAGTTTGAGACAGGTTCGCAACACAGACTTTTCTAGAATTGGGTTTTTCACTTCAAAAAATTATCTTTTGATCTAGCTACTCTAAAATTAATCCAAGAATATTTTTTCATATAATTTTTTATGCTGGTCAGGTTTTTGGCCTTGGATTTTCCAAAAGGATTTGGGAAGATGCATTACCCAAGTGTTCCCTCATCTACAGGTATTTTGATAATTTTACTAGATGTAATATTATCTCCCCTCTGGATCATTCGCCCTCGAGTGAAGTGTGAATATAGTTGGACTCAAGGCATGAATAACACTCATGGACCCTAACAATCAAGTAATCTGCACATCACACATGCAATCTAGAAGCAAAGCAATTAAGCAAACGAGTAGTCAACAAATCAAAAAAATCATCAATCAGACTCTACGACTCTACCACTATTTCAAACTCATAATAGAAGAGGACTCAAATAATAGGAATAAATTATTACCATCCACTCGCTCGTCATCGGAAGGTAGGAACCAATGTGGGTACCTAACCTTCATATCCTTCTCATCTTTCTAAGTAGCTTCCTCTACAAATTGATTTCTTCACAACACCTTGACATATGCAATTTCTTTGGTTCTTAACTTGCGACCCTGACGATTAAGGATTTGAATGGGAATCTCTTCATAGCTCAAGTCTTCCCTCACTCCAATTCTTTCAACAAGAATAACTAGTTGTGGTTCCCCAAAACACTTCTTCATCATAGAATTGTGAAAGACTACATGGATGACCACTAACTATTGTGGTAGCTCCAATTCGTAAGCTATATTGCCCACTCTCTTCAAAATCTAATAAGGACCAATGTACCTCAGACTCAACTTCCTTTTATTCCCAAATCACATCACACCCTTTATAGGTGACATATTCAAATACACCCAATCATCGACCTCAAACTCTAAGTCTCTTCTCCAAATATCATTGTAGGATTTCTATCGACTCTATGTAGTCTTCAACCTCTCTCTATGATCTTAACCTTATCCATAGCTAGGTGAACCAAGTTATGCCTAGTTAATTCTGCCTCACTCACCTCAAACCAACCAATAGATGATCTACACCTCCTCCTATAAAGTACCTCATATGGAGCCATCGAGATACTCAAATGAAAACTGGTGTTATAGGCGAACTCAATCAGAGATTAATGTTCATCTTAGTTACCTTTGAAGCCAATGACATAGTCTCTCAACATATCCTCTAAAGTTTGAATAGTGCGCTCTGCTGGGCCATCAATCTGTGGGTGGAAGCCAGTGCTAAGGTTCACCTTCGAACCCAAGTCTTTCTGAAAGGATCTCCAAAATTTAGTAGTTATTTAAGACCCTCTATCTAAGATGATATACAAAGGAACTCCATGAAATCTGATAATCTTTTTTATATATAACCGAGCATAATCCTTTGCGGTGTCAGTCGTCTTTACTACCAAAAAGTGCACAGATTTGGTCATCGTATCAACTATCACCCAAATTGAATCATGTTGTCTGTGGGACCTAGGTAAGCCTGTGACAATCTGAATAAATTTCTGAGGGTCCAGTTCTTATTTTTGTTTTAGCTGTGTTGCTGGTGCATTGCTATTTTTGGTGCATCTGGCACTAGTGCTCTGCAATCGTGCCTCATGGACTGCGTTCGCGGAAAACCAACAACCAGACCCCCATATTCGTGGGGTGACTGCGTGTTCATGGAGGGTTAACCCCCCTATGGTCTTCCACATTTGCGGAGCACTCTTGATGCCTGAATAGTGTCTTTCTTTAAAGATGTGATTTAAACCTTTTCCATCATTTTTGGCATTTTAAGTTGCATTATAAGAGAGAGTTTTCAAGGTTTTCAAGGCAAATTAATTAGGTAACTATTTTCTAAGCTATTTCAACTATTTTTATTGATTAATGTTTTAACTTTTAAATTTGGGGATTTGATGGTGGAATTTGGGGATTTTCTGAATAGAGTTTCCTAAACTTAAATCATTGATTTTTTCCTCATTTAAGCTCCATTTTGAAAATCATTTTCATCATTGAATTACTTGTTACGTGTAGAACATTTTCATGCATAAATTTTTAGTTTCTCAATTCATTTTTCGGCATGACATTTTTTATTATTTTACCCTTTCTCTCCAAATTAATTAATTTTTAGTGTTATTAGATTTGTTATATGATTGTGATATCATATTTGAATAGATTGTGATGATTTGGAGTACCATAGAGGGGGAAAACAGAGATTTTGACTTGATTTGAGGCAAGTGGACTTCTGGCCTTTTGTTAAGTATGACTGAACCTTCTATTCTCCTATGTGTGTTAAATTGAGTGTTTGGGGTAGACATGTATCGTTGTAGGCTTGATAATTACTTGTTGTATTGATTACTTATGTTTTGATGATATTTATGAGTTGATGATTCATTTGTGATGAGAAGCCAAATGGAAATGGTTTCGACTAGTTTTGTGATGATATATGATATATTGAGACATTGATGATATTGAGACACTAATGATATTGAGACATTGATGATATTGAGACACTGATAATACTGAAATATTGATGGCATTGAAATAATGATATCATTTTAATGTTGGTATTATGATATAATTGTGATGATGCACCTTGCATCTATTATTATTTGTGCATTCAAACTTGTGATGGCTACGACTATAATGTGAGTAGGAAAATAAGTAGATTCGTGGATAAGTCTTTACCGGTCGAGCCAAGGTAATATGTTGGCATTTGGAGGTTATTTTCGAACAGGTGACATAAGCCGACATTTCTGGCCATGATCACAAATACATGGTCCATGTGTAGCCCCTATGGGGGCCATCCGAGGTAGTTGTCTGATTAATGGATGTGTATTCTAGGACAGATATACATCATAATTATTTAATATTTCATTGCATTGTATACATCTCATGGCATCCATTCCATCTCATATCGTATTTGTTTGATATAATTGTATATTATTTATGAGATTGTGTACTTATTATATTTCTAATCTTGAGTAAGAGTTGGATCTACTTATATATTTATATTATGATGCTATGTCAGATGATTGATATATCTATTTTATTTTGATCTGTGCATATACATACATACATACATATATATATATATTGTGCTAGGATTTTTCTGAGTGCAAGGTTGTAGTTCAGCGGATTGTAGTTGGGTTTTAAGGAGTTACTTATGTTCTTCATTGCTTTACTTTAGGTAAGTTCCATTTGCCAAGTACCCTATTGTTTGGTGCTCACCTATTGCTACATTTTTGTACGTTGTGAGTCCGGTCCATCTTGCTAGATTTTCTTCTTGTTAGATCAAACTTTTGAATTTTTTGCGAGATAGCTTCTTATGTCTTCAGTGGGCATTGAGAATTTTACTTTTATGTTTTGGTTCTATTTGAGGACTAGAAATTATGCCTTTATTTCATTTGAATATTCTATACATAGAGGCTTGTACATATTACTGTTGTAGTTTACTTTCTTCCGCTTATCTATATATTTAAACTGTTATCTTCTGTTGCTTATCTATATATTTAGACTGGTATCTTCCACTTTTAATCTCTATTCTTAAGTTGTTTGGATTTTGGAATGACTTGCCTTAGTGAGTTAGGTGAGTGTCATCACACTCGGATTTCAGGTCATGAAAATATTCCTATGTGTCAGCTTATTTTGCTTCTGATATTAACATTATGTTTTACTTGCCGAGCCTATATGTGTATTCCCCCTGGTAGGTATTCTTTAGTGGTGAATTGGGTATATCGGGGTTGTGTTGTGACTTTTATGGTGAAAGACATTGTTGTTGATCTGATATTGTTGGATATGGTAGACTTTGATGTGATATTGGATATAGACTGGTTATGACCTTATCATGTTATACTTGGTGTTATTTATTATCCTAAGGGTGTTATTTATTATTTGCATGCTTCTCGACTGATGGGGAAGGGATGTTTGACATATCTAGCTCATGTTCGGACTGTTTCTCAGGAATCCCCATCATTGGAGACTACCAGTGTTACTCGAGAGTTTATGGAAGTATTTCTGACTGATTTGCCTAGTGTTTCTCTCGATCATGATATTGACTTTGCTATTGATGTGGAGTCGATCACTAAGACCATATCTATTACCCCTTATCGGATAGCCTCGACTGAATTGAAGGAGTTAAAGGAACAATTGGAGGATTTGTTGAAGAAGGGATTTATTCATCTGAGTGTATCTCCCTAGAATTCTCCTATATTATTTGTGAAGAAGAAGGTTTGTCATGACCCAAGTCTAGGGCCTAGACGTGGCACGGCGTATGGGGAACCCAAAAGGACCCCAAACAAGTCTCTTACATATCATTACACATCCTTGATCGCGGAAGCAATTAAACAACATCAAAAGATTAGAAATAAGGGCAAATGGGCTAAGGGGATCCCTATCATAACATAAACATCAAGAACAAGAGAATCAAGGCTCATAGCATAATTACATGACTTGTCCAACAACACCTCTAAACATAGAACTTAGTGGGGGCCAAGACAAGCAACCAGGCTCACCCTCATAGTCAAGTATATAATAAAGGAAATAAAGAGTCTTAATATATAGCATAAGATCAAAACATTGTCCTCAGAATGGAGGACTCACCAACTAGCTTTGAAAGGAATCGTAATAGCCACGTGGAGGAGGATGCTCAAGTGGGACTTTGGTTCCTACATGGTAATATCATGTAGGCATAGAATATGCATTAGTATGTTTGAATGTACTAGTATGTAGTATGCAACGCAATAAGAGATAAACAACATAGGCAAAATGCATAATCATAACCAAAAGATAGCATAACAACAATATGACATAAGTGAACGATACTTAAAGTAAAACATGCTTATATAGGACTTATTACATGTGAAGAAGGTACCATCATTAGACCCAAGGCCTATTACCTCCTTGGTGAGGCAATTAAGGTATATACCCCCCAATATGGTAGCACAAGCCTACCACCCCTTGAGTTAGGCGATTGAGGTATATATATACCCCTCAACATGGTAGCATAGGCCTACCACCTCCCCAGCTAGGCGATTGAGGTATATATCCCTCAACATGGCAGCACGGGCCTACTACCCCCGAACTAGTCGATTAGTCAACTTTCATCCCAGTTGATACATTTTCATGAAAAAAAAACATTTACACCTTCCTTTTATCATCATAGAGTCATTCATACCATAGGTCATGCATTGGATCATTTATAGCTCAAGAATCTAAAACCACAAATTTTATCAAATACTTAGCGGGTGTGTACTGTTAGTGTAAGATCATACAAAACAAGAGCGAAATCATGCAATAAAAGTTAATGTAAAACCACCCACCAATACTAGGGAATACCCTCAAGTAAGATACATTGAAACCCCTCACCAAATCACATAATGGACCTTTTATTCATAGCTCAAAACATGCTTAGATTGTCATAAGTTTATGAAACCCCAACATAGTTTTATAGTCAAATTCATAATATATAATACCCATAAGTAAATCAACTTAGAATCATGTAATTTAGATACAAAGAGAGTTAGGCACCAAGGGTGAAAGGACCCATTGGTTTAAACCCATATACCTTAGATCTTGAATTCCCTGGAATTGAGTTGGGAAAGAATGCAAGCTTGGAAGTGGGTCTTGGAATACAACACTTGTTCTTGAGTTTCCTTGAATTTGTATTGGGCTCTTGGTGAAGGCTCTTGAGAGAATATGAGAGTGTATTTGTGATGAGAGTAATGAGTTTGATCATTTGGAATAGGGTTTAGGTATTTGGGGGAGGTTAAGATAGCATTAGAAGTCTAAAAAGGTCATTAGAGTAATTAGAATTTATGACAATGCCATTAGTGAACAGATGGAAAAATTAGCAAAATATTGCCACATTGAAGGCTTAACTAGTCGTTTGGAACTCCACGGGTCATGTGGAGTTCCCATGAGACAAGACTTAGCCTCAAAATTACAATTGGAATACTTCATAAAAAGTTAGCATCAACGTCAATTTGACGAGCTAATTTCATGGGCTGTGAGATGTTACATGGTCTGTGTAGTGGTCTTTCCAACTACACATAGAGAAATATTATTGTAGGCCACCCCATGTCTAATGCTCATGAGCCATCTGACCTTCCACAGCCCGTCAAAGGTGTCCGTGGCTCCATAATTAGCCAAACTCCTCTCTTGCTCACTCTTCTTCACTTGTCTCCACTCCACGACCAGCCACAAAGTCAGTGGCAAGTGACATGGCCTATGCCACTGGCCATGTCACATGTCTTAGGCCAAAAATGGAGCTTTCCAGTTGAAGTCTATCCAAATTATTCGTCAAACACCTCACTGCCCATCAAGGAGCCCGTGTGACATCACTGCACCAGAGGGTCTCATGAAAACAGTCATAACTCCATTGTATGAACTTAAAATGAGGTAAAACCAAGTGCGTTGAAAAGCTAATTCAAAGTATTTTCATTTTACATGTCGTTGGCTACCCAGTTCCAAGTTTGCTATGTGTTATGCTCATTTAAAGTTGATCCAAGCATGAACCAACACCCAAAACTCAACTCGTAGGGAAGTCTTGAACTTGTCTAAGTACTAGAAGTCTCTCAAGACCCTAATACACTACCCACTTGCACAAATGAAGCTTGAAACATGGATATATAAAACCATAGAGTTATGGGGTGTCACAAGGATGGTACTATGCATGTGTATTAACTATCTACAGCATAACAAGGTGACCATCAAGAACAAAAATCCTTTACCTTAGATTAATGATCTTTTTGACTAGTTGAAGGGTGCCTCGGTATTCTCCAAGATTGACTTGAGGTCCGAATATCATCAATTGAGAGTTCAGGAATTTGACATCCCCAACATAGCTTTCAAGATCTATTATAGGCATTAGAAGTTTGTGATTATGTCTTTCGGGTTGACTAATGTCCTAACTACCATTATAGGGTTGATGAAACGAGTGTTCAAGCCCTATTTAGACATCTTTGTGATTGTGTTCATTAGTGATATCTTGTTTTATTCTAAGAGTGAGGCAGATCATGTTCAGCACTTGAGGACCATACTTCATATATTGAGAGAAAAGAAGTTGTATGCAAAATTCTCAAAGTAAGAGTTTTGTCTAGAGTCTCTTGCATTTCTGGCCATATTATGTCGGAAGAGGGTATTAAGGTCGATCCGGACAAGGTAGTAGTTGTTTGTGAGTAGGCAATGCTTACTTCTGTGGCTGATATTCAAAGTTTTCATGGTTTAACAGGGGCATTATTGGTGTTTTATTTAGGGTTTCTCATCTGTAGCAGCCCTATTGACTAGATGGACTTAGAAGGCTATGGCATTTCAGTGGTTGGATGATTGTGAGGCAAGGTTCAAAAAACTCAAGGACTTGCTACTTCAATACCTATTCTTGCTTTAGCCGAGGAGCGAGTTCCATTTGTGGTATATTGTGATGTTTTTAGCTTAGGTTTGGTTGGTGAATTGATGCAGAAGGGAAAGGTGATAGCTTATGCTTCTAGACAGCTGAAGGTACATAAGAGAAACTACCCTACCCATAACTTGGAGTTGGTTGCAGTTGTGTTCGTGTTGATGTTTTGGTGGCATTATTTTTATGTGGTGTATTATGAAATCTTTACCGATCATCGGAGTCTCAAATACATCTTTTCTCAGCCTAATCTGAGCATGAGACAACTAGGTGGTTGGAGTTGCTTAAGGACTATGATATCTCTATTCTATATCACCTCGGGAAGGCCAATGTTGTGTTGGATGCTTTGTGTTGGAAGGTTACTAGTATGGGGAGTTTGGCTTCTTAAGGTCTAAAGAGAGGCCCTTAGCCTTGGAGATTTCGTCGCTTGCTCGACAGATGGTTCATTTGGATATTTCTCCTTGTCAAAGTATTTTGGCTTTTGTTGAGGATAGATCTTCTTTGCTTGATCAGATATGTAACCATCAGTTTGAGGATCCTATATTATGCATGATTTGTGAAAAAGTGTTGAGAAGTGAAGCCAAGGTGGCTATTGTTAATTCTCATGGTGTTTTGAGAGTTAATGGTAGAGTTTGTGTGCCCTATAGTTGGGGATTGACTGAGATGGATATTAGAAGAGGCTTATTGTGCTAGATATTCCATCCATCGGGGAGTGGCTAAGATGTAAGATGATCTAAAATAACATTATTGATGGTTTGGCCCGTGGAGAGGAATAGTTGAGATTGTGGCCAAGTGTTTGAATTATCAACATGTAAAGTATGAGCATCAAAAGCCCAATGGATCGATGCAAAGAATGCCCATTCCCGAGTGGTGGGAGAGAGTGACTATGGATTTGTTATAGGTTTGTCCAAGGCATTGAGCAAGTTTGACTCAGTGTGGGTGGTTGTTGACTGATTGACCAAGTCGTCATACTTCTTACCGGTGAAGACTAGTTATAGTACAGAGTAGTTACCTAGGTTATATATCCAGGACACTATTAGATTGCATGGTGTGCCAGTGTCTATAGTATCAGACAAAGGGTCTGTGTTTTCTTCTCACTTTTGGCGGGCTGTACAGCGTTGTTTGGGTACTAGAGTGGATTTGAATTCAACGTTTCACCCTTAGATTGATGGTCAATTATAGCACACCATTCAGGTATTAGAGGACATGCTTTGGGCATGTGTTATTGATTTTGGGGCCCGATGGGATCGACACTTACCTTTAGCAGAGTTTTCATATAACAATAATTACCATTCCAGCATCCAGATGGCACTATTTCAGGCCTTGTATGACCGAAGGTACAGATCACCGATCGGATGGTTTCATTCAGGTTCAGCAAGGTATTGGGTGTTAATTTGCTTCAAGATACCATGGACTGGGTCTAACTGATTCAAACAATACTTTTTGACAGCCTAAAGAATACTTTTGATAGCCTAGAGTTGCCAGAGAGTTATGTTGATATGAGTAGTGAGCCTCTTGAGTTCTCTATTGGTGACATTATTTGGCTAAAAGTTTCACCCATGAAGAGTGTGATGTGATTTGGGATTAGGAGCAAGCTCAATCCCAGATTCAGTGGCATATTTTATATTTTGAGAAGAGTTGGTAAGGCAACCTATGGGTTGGCTTTACCACCGAGATTATCTTCTGTTCATCCTATTTTACATGTTTTTGTGCACCACTGGTACATTCCTGATAAGTCCTATGTGATTTCTTATGACTCTATTGAGTTGGGTCCAGATTTGTCCTTCGAATAGGAGCCTACAATTATATCAGGAGCCTAAAACTATATTGGAAAAAGTAGCTCTATAGATTGAGATCCAAATATATGCCTTCTATGAAGGTTCGGTCACGCACCATCCTATAGGTGAGTTTATTTGGGAGTTAGAGTCTAACATGTAGGCCAGATACTCCATCCTTTTGGAGGCTTCAAGTACTTCCTTTTCCTTTATGTTCGACAACAAACATTATTTTTAGTGGTGAATGATGTAATGATCTGGTTGGTCATTTTTGGTCTTATTTATAAAAATTACTATTTTACCATTTTGTAAGTTGCTTTGAGCCTAATTTGAACTATCAGTATGGTTGGAAAATCCTAAGTTTTAAAAGTTGAAAATATGAGTTTTGACATTTTTGGAAAGTTAAGTTATTGAAAAAATGAGTTTTTCTGCCATTCTGAGTTTTGAGTGTCGGGTCAATTATCCATCGATTTCATTAGCTCTGAAATATCAAAATTGAACTATGAGAAGTTATAGAACTGAATTGGAAATCAAATGAGGTTTTTAAGCCCAAAGTGTGATTTTAGTTATTTTTAGAACCAAAGTTTATTTTGGTCAATATATGAAGTTCGAAAAATCGCATGAAATTTCGACAGTTTCACTAGTTTTGGATGGTGAAACTAACGCCGAAAATGGTCTTGGAATAACTTTTGGAGTTGCCGAGGGTAGTTTTGATATTTTGAGTTTTAAACTAGTTTGTCAACTTGCATTAGTAAATGTGGTGAGGAGGCCTTGAAACTGATTTCTGATGATACTGTTGAGTCTGGATCGCTATTTTTGGTATGGATACATATTTGGTTTATCAAATCTAATTCCAAAAGAGTTTTGAGGGTCCATTTCAAATGGAGAATTGGACCTGGCATTGCTGATATCTGGTGCAGATGTCTCAGGCCTCCGTGTTTGCTCCTCTCTCCATGCGATCATGGAGCGTCAGACCCATTGACCTTCACATTCATGGATGCGGCCCTCCATTTGTGGAAGGTTATCTATCTTCACCCTCACATTCGCAGTTTCATGTCCGCGATCGTAGAAAGTATTTTTACCTGGACAATTTTAAACTTGTAAAACTTCATTTTTAATCCATTTTCAAACTTCCAAGCTCCTTGAGGCAATTTTGAAGAAATGTTTTCGAAGATTTTGTTGGCTAAGTATTTTGAACACTATTCTTAGTACTTTCCATAAGTTTTATCCTGATTTTGTATTTAATTTCATGATTTTCAACGTCCAAAATTGGAGATTTTTAGACCATGATTTTCAAACTTTAAGTGCTAATTATTCAATTTAAGCTTGATTTTAATGAGATCTTCACCCATGAACTCCATTTTTCATGTAGAACTTGATTTTAAAGTCATTTTTTAGATTAGAGAACATTAGATTTTAGCCCTAAATTTGACCAGTTTGTCGCTAAGCCTAATTTATGTCAATATGGGTATCAACATGCTTCTCTTGATGAGTAGTATCTATTGTTGATAGTGGTTGATTGTATTGGGGGATTGATTTGTAGATTGAGTTGATCAAAAGCTTGTACAAGTGCGATTTTGGTATTAAGGTAGGTTCGGCTAACCTTTTGGGACTGGATTTGAGTTATTGATCATGTTCATATGATAATTGTGAGATTTAGGTGGATAATTTTATAATTGAATTGGTGTGTTGGGATAATAATGAAAAAGTGATTTCGATTAAGCCAAATCATGATATACTTTTTATCCTCTTGATGAACTGAGATGAATTGTGATGGAATGATGATGACTTGAGATAAAATATGACTAAATGAGAGTTGGGACGAGTAGGGTTCGATATTATTGATACTCTTGACTACTGATATAATTATGGTAATCTAAAACAGGATGACGATTTGGGCATTAGCTGTGACATTCTATATCATTCCTTGAATACCTATGATTATTATAGTTTCATGCATCGATATTCCTATTTTATTGCTATTCGACATGTTTACATACATATTTGGGTTGCATTATTGATTTTTATTTGTTTCTTGTATCATCCCTTGACTCGAATAGAAGGCAAGGATATTATGTTTCACATTGGTACTACCCCTTGATCCAGACAGGAGGCAAGGGTGCGAGTCATACTTCTTATACCTTGACTCTTGTTTTTTTTTATGGGCAGGTGGTAAAGACCTGGCATCATGATATTCCTTGACCATGGGAAGGTGGCAAGGTTCTGGAATTCTAATTTTACCTTGACCATGGGCAGGTGGCAAGACTTTGACACATTTGATATGGACTAATGAGTTGTGCATCATATTCTCATTTATGGTTATATGGTATCATAAGTTCTTAAGGATATCTTACCTCCTTATTATTGTGTATATTTTATTGTGTACTAACCTTTTTGGATGCAAGGATAGGGTTCTTCGTTATTACATGCTTGTTTCGATTTCTCTGGTTCTTCGTTATTACATGCTTGTTTCGATTTCTCTTACCCAATTGGTTGAACCTATTGAGTACATTTTGGTGTACTCACCCCTACTATATTTCATCCCTGCAGATCAAGAATATGGACATGCATAGGGTAGCTGATTCACTCTACTTGATCTTCACAACATCCATCCTGATCCTAGCCGTAAGGCTCAAACTTCGTGTCACCGTGGATCTTTGGGATTTTCTTTATTCAGACTTGTATAAGATATTAGGAGAAAACCTTGTATTTTATTTGAGACATGTATATTTACACTTTTGTGTTACTTTAGATGCCATTGTACTCATGACTCCAGATTTTGGATTTTGTTATATTATGTTTGAGATAGTTTTCACTTTATTTCATCTTTTTTTGTTTTGATCCATTTTGGGTCGTGACAATTCCAGTCAGAGGCTATTCATTGGCTATGTTAGTCTCAGTTCCGCATCTGAGTGATCTCATCTCTCACCAGAAGCAATCT
This sequence comes from Solanum sejunctum, assembly GCA_025642045.1. Taxonomy (NCBI): domain Eukaryota; kingdom Viridiplantae; phylum Streptophyta; class Magnoliopsida; order Solanales; family Solanaceae; genus Solanum; species Solanum sejunctum. The sequence continues at coordinate 42,634 of JAOTQJ010138102.1, read as the reverse complement.
TTCCAATTCGAGTGATAATGTACCAAGATCTTTGAAAATTATATCCATGTAAGTTCTTACATATGGGTGTGACATACAACACATTCATGACTAAGAGGTTGCAAGCCTCTTTTTGATGCTCAATTTATTTTTTACTCCTCCCAATCAAAAGTCATCTTATCATAATAAGATTTTCTTTTTAACCAATCGAGTCAAACTACAAGTAGTCTTATTCCCATGTTAGGGATATGTAGGCGAGCTCAGTATTGAAAACTTGACTGTACGCCAACCTCCTTTCATTCTATTCTCGAACTTTTCGGTCTCTCCAAAATTTGACTTCGAGAAAGCTTTTGAATTCTTTCATAATCGTGCATTAAATCAAGCATCTTGAACTACAAGTGACCTAAATTATCATGTACCTGAGATGTGTAGTAAGCTTGTTACTAGGATTCTGCTTTGATTTCCTAAATTTCGTACCAAATCCCCTTCAAAAGATGAAGATATGATCGGCTAAAATTAGATTTGTTAAATTTCTTTGTCCAGAGTCTCCTTCCTCGACCCTATACAAAGAAAGGGATAACTATTGACATCCAATTTATACCTTTGATAATATAATTAATTATTGAGCATCTTCAATTTTCAACAATTTGAAATAATTATATCGTTGAAAAATTCAAATAATAATTATCTGAAGTTATTTTTAGTGTTAATCTTTTAATTTTTAAAGTTACATGTAATTATCATAAATATATTTTTTATATACTTTTATATATATAATTATGTATTTAATTATTACTTTTAATAATCATTCAAAAATCAGTTCAAAAGATTTTATTTTTGATATTTATTTTAGTTTGATTTAAAATTATTTTAGAATTAATTAGTTAATGATTAAATTAATTATTTCACTTTAATAATTTTAAGAACCTTTTTTTAATTAATTTACATTAATTCATCTTATGGCTGAATCAATCAACTAATCTAATTGGGCGACCTTTTAAATCCTAAATTGGTCGTGATTATAATTTTAAAATGACCTAATCCCAAATTCAATTCCCACCCCTTCAACCCTTTTTTCCGATCTTCCTTGGGACCATTTTTGGACCAAAGTTTTGCCCCAAATTGTGAACACCCGGCCCAATCCTCCTCATATCAGCAACATATACAATGCATTCCATACATATATACTCCTTCAGCAACTTCACGCACTCCCCTTTCCTTTCCCTTTTTGCCTTTTTCTCTTCACTCATATGGCCTTCATACATCGTCCCCTTCATCACATTCACATGCAACATACAGCAACACCAGCTCAACCCAGCGAGTAGCACCATCGACTATAATAGTCACAAAAGACACCAACGTTCAATGCCCAGTACACACAGGTGTCTCCATCTCCTGTCTCGTCCGTCCTCTAGCCTTGAAGCAGATGAACCAGATTAATTTGTCCAATTTTTGCATGATTTTCAGATATGGAAATTTGGATAAAGTTTTGACTTTGAATTGGAGAATATTCCCTCACAAATTCATCCAATTTTCCCCCAATTCGACCTATTTTCCCTTATATATAGATCCCCTTCATTCAATGGAAGGATTCTACTTTTTCTCCCCAAAAAAGAATATACTAGTTTTGCTCTCTGGATTCCATAACTTCTCTGGAAAATTTGAAGATTGCTCCCGTTTGGTTGCTTCTCAATTTGTAGTGATAAGCTATTTCGTTATCAAGATCATTGTCTTTAGTTCGCTTCTCCTTTAAAGATAATTTTTTATTATTTTTTTATTATACTTGAATGATTTTGCTGAGCTATATTCGCCTCTTTGGAGCTTATCAAAACTCCTGATCACTTTTACCTCATATATGCGATTTTTTGCTTCTTTTGCTCGAGATATGTCAAAATGCTTGGTATGAGTTTTGTATATGTATTTTAAGTTTGTTTAGATGTCTCTATATTCAAGTACATCTATCTTTTTATTTGTTGTTTAGATCGAATAGCTCAGCTCCTATTGCTTAAGATTTGCATTAAGACCTTATTTATTATTGAAAATCTTTGATAGTTAACTCATAATTGAGTCTAAGTCATGGTAAGGCTTTGCTAAGTTAACCCTTTCTTATTTGTAAAGGGGCTAAATTAATCGAGTGCATTAAATTAGATAATGACTTCCATGTATACTCAAATATGACTTTTAGGTGTTTAATATCACTTAGCCTCTGTATTGCCTCAAGCTTATTAAAATGAGTTTTAAAATGATAAAATAACGTAAAATCATTCTACTTTGGTCTTGTATATTTGAATTGGTGATTAGTTCTCTTTCTCGTGAATCCTCTATTTCAAGGATGAATTAGTTTTCCTACTCTATTATATGTGTAGATTTAATTATGTTGATATCTGGCCTTATATATGGCAAATTAGTTGAGTTCTTGTTGTGGGATACTTTTCTTGCAAATTATTTTTGGGTATTCTTACCATAATTTGCTTTGAAATGGTCTTAGGTTCTATGTGTTAGGATTGCAATTTACCTTTATCCATGATAAATTTGTTATGCTTTAGCGTCGTGATTAAGGCAAATTTGGCTTGATCTTTGGTTTGTATAAAATTGTCTATAACATCATTCTTTGCTCATTTAGAGCTACATATACAGTAGTATTAATAGCCTCTTTTCCTTTGTTCCTTCCCATTATTTAGAGAATAGTACATTGATTGCTTTAGACTTGATTAGCTTGAGAGCAGTATATTTTCCTTTCATCCTCAAATGCATGTTTTATGTGGTATTTCCCTTGAATATTGACAAGTGAATGTTAGTAGCAGTGTTTTGATCTGTTTGCTTTTAAGATTAGATGGGTCTAGTTTCTTCTTATTATGATTCCAACGACACTGCTATTTTCTTGTTTTTTTCATCAATGAGCTTCTGTTGAACCATGTTGAAAATTATCAAATAAAGTAGTTTCTTTGTATAGTTCAGATTTTTTTGAAAAGGCATACAAAGCTGGACTCACATTTTTCAAACCACACAAAAGGAATATCCTGGTGAGTCAATCGAGCCAATGGTGCAAAGATAGTAGAAAACCCCTCGACAAACCATTTGTTTTACCCAGCTAAGCCAACAAAACTCCAAACTTTAGTAACAGTAGTGGGCCTAGCCCAATCACGGATAGGCTCAATCTTTGCCGGATCCACCATAATACCATCCTTGGACACTACATGCCCTAGAAATGCCACGAACTCTAACAAAAACTCACATTTAGAAAACTTAGCACATAACCAGTAATCCGTCAGTGTCTGGAGTACCACCCTCAAGTGCCAGGAATGCTGTTCACGGCTCCAAGAATATACAAGGATATCATCTATAAAAACTATCACAAATGAGTCCATATATGGTCTGAATACACGCATCATCAGATCTATGAAGGCTGGTGGAGCATTAGTTAATCTGAATGATATAACCAAGAACTTATAATGGCTATAACGCATTTGGAAGGCAATCTTAGGAATATCTGCCACCCTAATTCTCAACTAAGGGTAATCTAACCTCAAATCAATCTTAGAAAACACTACAACTCCCTATAACTGGTCAAAGAAACATCAATCCACAACAAGGGATAATGGCTTTGTTGTCACCTTATTCAGCTATCTGTAGTCAATGCACATACATAGAGTCCCATTCCTCTTTTTAACAAACCACATAGAATCACCCCATGGAGACATGCTTGGATAAAAAAATCCTTGATCTAGAAAACCTTGTAACTGAACGCGAAGCTCTTTCAGCTTAGTAGGGGCTATCTAATATGGAGGAATAGATATGGGCTTAGTATCTGGCTCCAAATCAATAGAAAAACAACCATCTCGCTCAGGTGGCTATCTTGATAAATCAACAGAAAATACATAGGGAACTCATAAACCACTGGAACAAAATCAATGGAAGGGGCCTCAGCTGAAACATCATGGACATGGCCAAGTAGGATAAACAACCAGTAGAAATCAACCTCTAGGCTCAAACATAAGAGATAAAACCAGCTAGTGCGTGGCTAATAGATCCCTGCCACTCTACTGGAGGTACACTAGGCATGGCCAATGTCATAATCTTGGCATAACAATCTAGAACTGCATGATAAGGCATTGACCAGTCCACACCTAGAATAACACCCAAACATCAAGCATGTCAAGCAATAATAGATCCACCCGAGTGTCTACTCTAAATAGTCATGATACATGACCTGCACATTCAATCTACACTACTATAGAATCCCCTATCGGAGTCGAGACACAAAGTGGTACTGATAAAGTCTCAAAACCCATCCCTACTCGCGAAGCAAAGTAGATAAATGTATATGAATAAGTAAATTTGAGGTTAAATAAAGTTGATGTTGGCAACCACATAAGATAATCATACCTGTGATAACATTATCAAATGCCTTAGCCTATGACCGGGTAGGAGTTACATAGAATTGGCCTTAATGAACCCTTATAGGATAACCTCTACTATTTGGTTTGCTATCTTTGGGACCACACTGATTATCTTTGGGGCTTCGTTGGTCACCCCTATAGACCTGATCTCAACCTCTACCCAGTGATGGTAGGACTGGTAGGCTTGTCCGAGAAGTCAAGTATCCCTCTCTCTGCACAAGACACTTTTGAGACTAATGATCTAGTACCCTATACTAATAGCACCTATAAAGCTTGTTCATCCCTATGTCGTTCACTACAACCAATGGTATTTGTATAGGAGGCTATGGACCTCTGGTTAGCTACTTGGGAAGAATCGATCTTCTCTAGAGCTGTAGTGTCTCTATTCCTCAGTATCTTCCTACTAGGATGAGAGAGACCACTCTATCTAGAAGTATTTAGGACTGACGACTGCCATGAAAAGCCTGTAGTGAAGCTTGGATGGACTGACTAAACTGACCCTGCTAGAACCTTAACTAGAGCCTATCATACTGTCTCTTGAACCTGGAACATCCTCCGTTGTAACCGCCTCATGGCGAGCTCATTTGTCACTGCCTCCTTGTGCCTTATGATGCAATGGTCAATGGTATGGGGATGATCCGCAATGTCTAGAAAGGATTGAGCAACTATCATAAGTGACCGTGCCTCAATCTATAACTGAGTCCAGAGACCTTTGACAAAGCACCTGATTTGTTTCTCTTATGTAGGCAATGTGGCAGTAGCATACCAAGAGAGCCTATGGAATCTAGCCTCATACTTAGATATAGTCATCGGTCCTTGCTCCGACCTGGAGAACTAGTCATAGAGCTGATCTTTAAGATTCCAAGGGACACATCTAGCTAAGAAATCACAAAAAAACTTGGTCCATAAGATTGGAGGGGATCCTTTTGGTTTGGTTCCCAGATATGCACTCCACCGCTATCTGGTAGCCTAATCTAGCTGATAAATGGTGAAATCTGCACCTCCAGTGTCCAACAATCTCAAGGTCTATAATCTCTCCTGAAATGTCATGAGAAACTCATGGTCATCCTTCTTTATCACCCCTGGGAATCTCAGGGGCCCCAATCTAACAAAATAATTGAAGACCCATGATTTGACGCCCTCTTCAATGTTTGGCTAGGCAATAAGGGCTGAATGCTCAATTGGAAAGGGAGCTGGACTGGGGCTAGTGCTGATATGCACCCCTTAGGGCTGCAAGTAACCGCGTGATGGCCACTTGAACTGTAGGTGCCATAATAGGGGCGACTAGGGGGTGTCATTTCTATGGGTCCCTTTGCTTGCGGGGGGAATAGAGGCATCTGGACACTCCTCAACATACTGTAGGAAGGGTCTCGATCTGGAGCTGGTACTGCCTCCCCTTCTCAGCTTGAAGATCGACCTCTATACGCCATAATTGTAAGAAATAAGCCAAATGAGATTACTAAAGATCACAATACAACTGGGCAAAATAATACATCCAAGAGGAGATTCCTAATACATCTTGCAGCCTCTCGAAGTTAAGTCACGAGCATCTCCCCAAGTTGCATTTCTTCTTGATCAGATTCTTTGAATTGGTCTTCAAATAAGTGCTTTAATTTCCATCCCTCAGCATTTAAGAGTTACCTAGGGATTTTGATAGAATATTATTTAAGAAAAACTATTAGAAATTGCCTTTGTACAATGAAATTGCTCAAGTTTAGTCTATATTATACTTTGTTCTATCAAATCCCCTTTGATTGATGATCCTCCTACTAGAATCAGTTATTCGTTCATGCTAATGTGTCATGCCTCAAACTCAACAACCTCAAATTTAAGGAGCGTAACTGACACCTAATGCCAAAACTCAGGCTTGACCGACCATGTAGAATTATTTGCTACAAGCATCTAGTAGCCACTGACAATTAATAAATCAAATAAGTATATCTTGGCTTAAAAATAATCCCACAGATAGCAAGCCCCTTGTTAACAACTTAATCAATGAAATAGCAACTCCAAATAATTCATATAAAGAATAGGCAACTAGCACAAAGTTCTATTTGTGACATCGAAGCAACTATGATATTGGCACTACCCAAGCTAGACCCTAGGTGTAACTTGGCAAATGAGATCCTCGAGGGAATCCTAAACTAGTCTTCTTAGAATATAATAAGCATTCATTGGTTTAAACACAGATCACAACCAGCAGAAAGATAAAAGTCAAGTCATAGTTGATAGATAAGTAATCAAAGTCATAAGTTGCACAAAGCCACATTTATAGTATCCAAATTATGCCTCTGCGTAATAGACTAAGCAAGGCGAAGACATGTCCCCAGCTCAACAAAGTAAAGACATAGAACTAAAGTATCAAAGTAGACATAAACTGTAACACATTATAAATATAGCATGAATTTCCCTCGAGGAAGGAGGACTCACCAACAAGCCATTAGTAATCAGTTGGACTAAGCACGGGTTTGTGGAGCATAGTCACCTATCACTACATGGTGAAATAATACAGGTAAAATATATTTTAGTATGTGAAATTTACTAAGTATATAGGTGAATGACAGTAAGGAACATATGATAACATAAGCAAGTAAAGGACATAAGAAATCATAATAAAGTATAATAAATCATGAGAGCAATGCATGAGATGCAATGAATGTACATGAGCGAAATAGTCATATGTATTTAGGAAGTAACCATAACCAATAATACAATTATGAGAGTTATGACATGGAATCCGATATTGCCCTCTAAACCGAAGAAAAAGGATCTACTTGCCAAGGTAGAACTCTAACTCATCTTGTGGGCATGATTCATGAGGCTATAAATTTCAATTGAAAATACCCATGCATAGATTTCATAAACCCAATCAGATTGAAGATGTAGTATCATGAAGTTCATGAAGTTCCATGTAATTAAGCTTAAACATCCATATGTAAGCATAATAATACCATTTAGAAAGTAATTTAAGCAATTGGAGTTCATGCATGAAAGCTCATAAAATTTATGATTTGAAATTTGAGAAGAAGAGATGAAATTAGTTTGGCTTCATGGGTGAAATGGACCCATAAATCGAACGTACATAATATAGGCACTTAATTTAATTCTTTGAAGAAGATTGAGCTTGAACTTGTGGTCCTTTAGTGGATTTCTAAGTTTGATCTTAAGAGGAGACTTGAGAGTGATTTTGATGGAGTGAATTAAAGTCTAAGTGTAAGGAGTGATTGAAACATATTAGAATAGGTTAGTATAGGTTACTATATCCTTAGGAGGGTATTTTGGTGTAGAAAAATGTCCAAAAGAAGTTTAGAAATTAGGAAAAGTACCTAAATACCCTTGCAAAAACATGCTTGAAAATTGGACGACATGCACTTCATAGGCACCCCCACAACCCATGGTACACCACGACTTGTGGTGGGTACCTTCGGGAAGAAAAGGGGTTGCTTGGTGGGGGATGCACTCTATGAGCTCCTCCATGAGTTGCGGTGGGATCCAGAGCTATGGAGGGTTCTGTGGTGGAACCCCTCCCTAGGAAGCCTCAAAGAAAATGGTAATGGAGATGTCCATAACACCCTTCACAGGCAGTGGTGTGTGCCTACTCTTCGTGAAGGGTCTCTTGAAGTGCACCCTAGGCCAAACTTTTTCCAGAAATGCATTTTCAAGCCTTGATTCGATTTCGAAGGTATGGAGCCTTGTAGATATCAACAAAACTCAAACACTATATGAGTTGTCAAATCCATATGATCTGTATGCGAAAGACGAAAGCATGTATATATCAAGACAATACATCAAAAAGCTGTCAAACCTCAAAAAACTGACAAACCAAATGACTATGGCTACTAATATAGCTATACGATGCACACATACTAGTCTGTAAATCTCTAAGAGTAGTAAATCTTGGCAAGATAGGGACCAACTTACCAAAAATAATGTAGAACAAAAGATAACAAACCTCAAAACTCTGGTAGCTCTTGCAAAAAGGGGATAAATACCCTGATAGAAGTCAATAATGTTGCTGGAGAGGTCTATTAGGTCATATGTCAGATTTGTTGCCATTAATTCAGCCTCCTGATAATATGGTGCCAGCATAACCTAATGTCTTGAATATGAACAGAAATAAACCAAATGAGCTGGTATGATAATAGGTTGAACATAATTAGATATGGAATTCAAGAATAAGATAAGCATGTTTATCGGATCCTCCTGAATCTAAGTATACCAAAACTAATCAAATAAAAAGATAACTAAGCTCCCTTAAGCTTGTCAAAGACAAACTGCTTAGGCTCCCATGACAGAGAGGGTGCCAAGTCAGTCTATATACCCTTAAAGCTTGTTCCCAACCCCAAATGTAGTGATATAGTTCTATTAGGGAATAATATAGCCTTATAGATAACACATATCCCTTTATCGCATCAATATAGCCTCGTAGAAAACTCATAGCCTTGTTAGAAAACAACAAAGCCTCGTAGTACAGACAACCTTCTTAGGCATCAAAATATTCTTGTACACAACTCATAGCCCTCTTAGGCAATAATGATATCCCTATAGGTAGCACATAGCCTTCTTAGGAATCAATATAGTTCCATAGCTAACTCATAGCACTCTTAGGCAACAAGATAGCCTTGTGGGCTACACATAAACTTCTTAACATCAGTATAGCCTCCTAGGAAGTAACATAGACGATAGGAAATACACAACCTTCTTAGGTATCAGTATAGTTCCATAGGCAACTCATAACCCTCTTAAGGAACAAACTGTCTCATAGGAAACTCATAGCCATCATAGGAAAAGATCACATTCCTGCAGTTAACCACAATAGCCCCAAGTGAAACAATAATAATTCAATAGTTTAAAAGCGAGAAATTAGCTATAAGCAACCTATATGAATAATATATATGTCATGCCCAACATAGATCCATTACTAAAATAATAGAATCTTGATGTGGAAGAAATATTGTAACACCCCACATCTTACAATACTAGTTCTATGCAAATAAAACATGATATGGCTTTTCAAATTAGCACCAATTTTTAAAAGTGCTTGAATCTAAAATTAGAGGTCGATATGTATGTCTAACACTGAAGAGGGTCAAGTGTAAATAAGTTTTATGTCAAATTAAGGAGATCACAATCCTAAACAAAGTGAGAGAATTGAGGTGCTTGTAGGACTTAGGAAGCTAGCAGGTGAGTCACCTACTTGCTTAGCTTAATTGCTAGCTAAATGGAGACGAGGCCCGACGTCGAATTTGTCCAAGTCCGATTATGAATAAAGTTCGTGTTAAGGGTGTAACTTTAGCCCATGTTTTAGCATAATAAATAGACTATATTTTCATCCCAAGAAGGATATCAAAAGGGTCCAAGTACATCACAATCCACTTGACTATTTGGTCCCAAACTAAGTGAAGAGAAATTTGAAAAATGGACAGCCAAGGCCCATCAACTTTAAGACCCATTTAGACCCAAGTGTAAGGGTCAAGCTACTACATAACAAGGTTATTAATAGGTGTTAATATGTGGTCAAAAGTTCAAAAGAAAGTCCGCCAAAGAGACTCTTTAAAAAGTGCTTAAAACAGCCCTTTAAGTCATTTCACTTGAAACAATGTTTCAGCTTTTCTAAAGACTCCTTTTCTCTCTTTACTTCACTTCACAAGGCAGCCAATACAACCCTCTAGGGTTCTTAAAGGAAACCTAAATCTTGAAGGCTAACGTAAGTGGAAATATGTATGTATTTGTTATACTTATCCCATGATAAACAAGAAATATATGCTAGTTATGCTTGCGTAAATTCAGACAACATGTGTTCCAAAAAAAATTGTACATTTTTCTTGTTTATTTGGAAGCTTTTCTCTTTTTGGTTGGATTAATTATGAAGGGAGTCTACTGTTCTTAATCATAATTAGTTCTATAATGATGTATAAGGCTGCTGCACCATTTTTACAGTCCACGAAAGTGAGTTCTTGTGTGATATCATAATTGTGCTCGTAATAGGAACTTGTGGGCTGATTGATTAAGGACTATGGTCTCACGTCCTCTACCTATTTTGAGAATTGTTTTTGAATTATTTTAGGACTGATTTTATGTATATATATGGTGGGGGCTATTTAGTTAAAGTTGTAAGAGGTTTGGAATTGTCGACGTCAAAATGTAGCAAAGGGATGTAACGTTATGCCACCCATTTATATGTTATGTAGAATCGTTATGTGTTGTGCCTTGTAGACTGTTGTAAGACTGTTATGCCACTAAAACAGGCTGCACATGATATTCATATGAGTATATGTATTAGACAATACGAGTAAGGGTGGAAAGGTTGAAAGAATATGCTCGGGTTTATAATTATCAGCTTGCTGCCCGTATGTTATTTTTTTATGAGATTGGGCTACCAAGATGTATCTATTGGCTGCTCATGCTAGTTTTATCAACTGCTATATTGTAGATAAATATTTGTACGAAGGAAATATTATCTCGAGGTAATAATAAGGTCATATAATGAGGTATGTAAGGCTACTCGATTTCGTATTACTTGGCATGAAACCTAGGTTCTTGCTTGGTACATAGAGACTCTTATCTACTTCGACATAACAACCAGCCATGTCTCCACTCTTTCACATATTCGTATGCTCTCATACATAGTCACTTGCAAACCTGCATACATACTTGGATACTAAGATGCACGAGTTCGTTCTACTAAATAAACTTCATGTGTTGTTTTACCTCCTATGCATTTCATTATTTGTGTAACCTACTCCTTTCATTATGGTGTTGTCTTTTGTGATTGTTTATATATCATATGTTGTATCTACAGTCCTACAGCTCTAATATTATGAGCACCAAAAGAATCATCTCAAAAGCAATTAAAAGATAAAGTATATTGCTTGTTAATGGGTGATAACCCGAGGGGTGGAAGAATCACCTAGCCAGGGTGGATCCTATCACAGGGGTAGTCCACGTGCTAAAGGAAAAGCCTAGCCAGGGCTGATCTTGATAAAGTTTATCACTGATCAGCTGATCATTTGTATTACATGTTGTGCAAACACTATATAGTAAAGGTAAAGTAATAAAAAGAACATAATGTACATGATCCCACAGTATAATTAATGGTGCTCCCTTATTCTACACCAGTGCGTAATTTTATTTGAGTTGTTACTTCATATACGATATTTCCTACCTTACATATTTAGTATATTATCTCCTACTGACGTCTCTTACGAGGGACCTGCATTTCATGTTGCAGGTACAACATGCATTACCAAGCACTTGTATCTATTAGTCCTACTTACACTACCTCCATGAGTATGATTCCGTGGAAACTGCAATAGTATTTCAAATTCGTCAGTCTCCATGGGTATAAGAGCCTTCAAATTAAATAAATAAGGAAATAAAGTAAAATGTTCTTATAAGGGCTCCCTCTCCTCTTTATTTCTTTCTCTCTATCCGTTGCAGCGCAGAATTAGCAATGTAGATTGTCCCTTTAATACTATCTCTGTCTCTTTCCCCTTTTTTAAAATTGATTTTATTCATGAACTTTTATTTTATTTCTAGTTACAAGAACCCATGTTACCACGGGCTCAACATATTTTTTTTATCTCGATTTATCTTATACTAATATTTTATGTATATTTTAAAAAATTTTAAGTTGTTAACCATTGTAACATATAATATATTTTATGTTATTCATAAATAATATTTGTTACTTATTTTATTCCAATTTATGTTGCATATATAAAATTTTGAGAATCAATTAATTTTTTTTGTTTTTTAAATTCTTCATTATTATAATTTATAGTATATTTTACATAAATTTTAAATCATATATGTTTCTCTCTGACCCAATTTATGGGGCATTGATAAAATTTCAAGAACCATTTAAATTTTTATGTATCCTTTAAAGTTTAAGGTAGTAATAGTTGTGACTTATAGTAATTTTTACATTATTTCACGTAAAATACATAAATTTTTTTGGTTTATTTATATTGTATTTCTTAAAAAGTATTTTGTATTTGACACAAATATAATGATATAAAGATATTAAATTTGTTGTTTAATTTTATTTGTACTATTTTTAAAAAAAGATTTAATTTATCTTTTGGAATTTATTTTATCCTGATTCTAATATTTATATTACTTAAAATGTTTGATTAGAATGATATAGCAAAGTCATAGTTGAATTAGCTCGAAAAATAATTTGTAGAAGTAATATTATAAAATCATAGTTAAAGCAGTTAAACAAATAATTAATATAAATGATAAAATAAAATAAAGCAGATGAAGTAAGCACGTCAATCGGCAGCTGCTTGCTTAAGCAAAAAGCTGAAGCATGCATGGACTGTGAGCTACCTGCTTACTAGCGCTTAGATATCTATATATAATAGATATAAACCGACAAGTTTAAAAGGACAAAAAAAAACTAACCCAAAATCAAGTCTAGAAAAAAAATAAAAATAAAAATACTAAAAGTGATCCCCAAGAGACCTTCTATATATACTCATATCTACTTGACAAGGGTTATCTAAAAGATATCCCTTGCTATCTGTCGCTACTCTTTCCCTCTCTCTTGATTTATGTATATGTGCTTTTTTACATCTCAAAAGCAACAAATCTCAAAGAATCAAATTCTTTTTGGCTATGAGTTTTGAGGTCACTTATTTCTTTCAATTTGCCCTCTTGATGAGCTTCGATGGTCCCAACATCATCTTGATAGTTCTCATCATTTGACTAGTCCTCGATTATAATGAGATTCTATCTTTCTTGTTTTAATATCTTTTATTTAGGTATTTGTCACACCCCAAGAGGGTAACTTTGGTGTGGCCAACACTTGAATAACCATTGTCAATTTTCCAAAGCATCCACTTGGCCTCATCATCACATCACATTCAACAACAGAAGTAAATACTCAAGTAAAAGCTATGAAGTAACCAAATAAGTGAATCACTATCTCTGTAAAGTTTCTGGTAGATAAAGGTGGAAGGTAAATAAAAATCAACCATCACTGATCAACATCTCCGAAAGTCTAGAAGGTGTCAAGACAAGTCCCGGCTACCTCAAAGGAAATACTACTAATTGAGATAAGAAAAAGAAAGATCCTCCAGATAGCAAGGAGGGCTCACCAAGTTTGGAATGTAAAGATTGGCCTTTAATGAATGGTGTGCCTGTTGAGTTCCTCAATCACTTGTATATGTATCATAAGATGATGCAAGCCCAAATAGATATCAGTACATTGAATATACTAGTTCGTAAGACGACTAATGAAACAAGTAAGAATCAATACAATCAATCTCAACAAGCTCAAACAATCAACAATTCAATCCGACAATCTATCTGTTCAACCTAATCGAGAATGCAAATATTTACATGAAGTAACGCTCCTAAAGGAAACCCTAGCATACTACTCAATCAAATCATTTATGCATAATCAGGGAGTTTCTCTAACTGACAACTATTATATGAGCCGGTGATGATACAACATTTGTACCATTGTTGTCACAGTCATACAATACTTTTCAAGGTAGGGGAAGATCAAACCAATCTGGATCCACAATCAATAAATGTCCAATTTATGGAATATGAGACGATAGGACTGCTGCTACTCGGATGCTCGCCTAACTTTTATGGTAGGCTGAGGCTAGGACTATTGCTACTCAGATTCTTATTGAATTTTTGTAGGAGGCCGAGGCCGGGAGTACTGTTACTCAGATACTCACCTACCTTATATGGGAGGATGAGGCAAGGACTACTGCTACTCAGATGCTCACCAAACTTGTATAGGAGGTCGAGGCTAGAACTACTGCTACCCAGATGCTTGCTTGGAACTATCTAAGGCGCCAAACCATCATTCCTTCAATCTATACGTTGATATCCACTAAGGATTTCCTTTTTTGATGAATGAATCTAACATGACCATCGAGTCATACCGCCTAACCCTACAAATGAAGCCAATATTACCATCGAGTCATATTACATTATCTAAAGAATTGAATCAACATAACCATTGAGTCATACCGCTTTACCTAGCGAATAGAGTCAATATAATCATTGAGTCATACCACTTTACCCAACAAACAGAGTCAACATAATCATTGAGTCATACTGCGTTACCCAGCGAATAGAGTCAACATAACCATTGAGTCATCCACTTTACCTCTCGAATGAGTCCAACATAGTCGTCGAGTCATCAACCAAAACAAAAACTGAACTCGAAAACAAGTCTAATTGCTAATCTTGGGTTATTATGGATGATGAGATGTCTATTTGGGCAAGTTAATGCCTAGCTAAAGCTCAACTATAAGAACCTAGTCTGCTACACCATTCTACAGGGATTTAGGCCTGATGAAATGACGTCTGGGATCTAAAGCAAGTTTTGATATCTTGTACTAATGCCAACATGATTCACAATACTACTTAATAGAAACTAGTACTAGTATAAACTACCAAGTAATATAAGGACAACATACACGCAAATTTACCTAAAATCCTCGTAAGGGCCTAAAAAATGGTTCTAATCCTAACGCATATGATAGTCTACCAAGCCCCAATGCGAACCAACATTCCTTACATGTTAAAAAACACCAATAACAGACAATAATACTAATAGTGATACTAATTAGCAGGATAGCAAATAAGCTTACAACTACCCGAAATTATCTACAAAGGCCTAAACTATAAATTCTAACACCCAAAGTATATTAAAAAGTTACCCCACCCAAATTAAAACTAATTTATCATGGTCTCACTCAAACCAGCTCAATATGAGGTATGAAGATCGTAGCCTACTTGTAGGCCAATCATGCATGCTCCAACTCACTTTGTTAGAGCTTTTCCCTTCTGAATGGCCTCTGAATGCTATCACATTGTGAAATATAGATTTACAAGGTTACTATGGTCATTTAGACAAGAAAGTTTTCAAAAAAAATAGAGATGAACCAATTTGGTGGCCTAAAACGAGAAATGTAGGACCAGCATTTGGAACTCCAAAATTGACCCTAGAAACCAATCCAAAATGGTACTTCCAGCTCAGCTAACAAGTTAGGAACTTAACTTGGGTCAAGAACCACAGAAAAATGGCATGCAAGAAAAACTCATAATTAGTCTAAGTTACAAAAAAATAGTAGCAATTACATGTGTAGCCAGAAATAGAATTTCAAAACACAAAATTAACCACCCTAGGGTCCCAATTGCTTAGATTATCACACCTCAAAATCAACCAAAAACTCATTTAAAAAAATTCTTCATATAATTGTTAAAGATACAATTTTTACCTTAAATGAAGCTTTAAATCAGGTTTATGAACCCGCTAATGCATTCCTCCCAAAATTTCCTTGAAATTAGGCTTTTGAATCGCCAAATTTGAGCATTAAATGAGTAACTTATCTCCCTTGATAAGTTATGAACTGAGCTAAAATTTTCTAAGGGATAAAACTAAATAGACCACCCAAGTGACCTGCACGATCGCTAAAGATCCCTCCACATTTGTGAAGGTTAACCCAGCTGGACCTCCATGATCATGGACAAAGCCCCACATTCGCGAAGGTCACAGGGACTAAACCTCCACGATCACGGTCCATGGACCATGTTCGCAAAGTCTTGGGTCACCTGCACTAGAAAACTAGCTAAAATGCTAAGTTTTTCATTTTCAAAATTTTTGATGGGGTGCTCGAAATTCATCCGCGACCCCATACGCACAAATGAAATATGGAACCCTACAAAAATCAATGTTCTAAATTCAATATTGCATTCAAAATTTTCATATGAGCTCATTACAACTGATTATAGGTCCCACTCCCCTAGCCATTTTCAGCCAAGTTCCATCGAGGGGCACAGTATGAGTCTAGAAGCCTTGAGAACAAATGAAGGATTGTTCTAGACCAAATTAGATATTATAAAGCTAACACGCTATTAGAATTTCTATTCGAGTATGTTTTCTAAGAGTATTGACCAAAGTCAATTGTTGGCTAGTTTTGAAGGCAAAAATGCACTTTTAGCACAAACTCATACGAAGGCCTTGGTTCTCAACCCGACCATGCTTCTAGCCTAATTTGGCTATTCTTGAGCTGGTAGAATTGTCAAAGTTCTATTCTGAAGCTATTTACCCATATTTTGCACATAAATACAGAAAATTACACAAGTCCTAAACAAATGACCAAGCAACCAAACTACCTATGTCAGTAGGTGATAAATAGCCTGGGGTCTCTATGGGAATGCTTTAGTTAAATGATACAGTATATGAAAAAAGACCCTAGAGGATCATTACAACATCCACTACTAAAAGAGCTTCCATCTATGAAAATAAGAACAATCCTACTCTTAAGCACAAAAAGATTAGGACGCTAAGCCCGCATTCTTCACCAGGCCCACAAGCATCCTTATGAAGCAAACGATACCTAGATAGAACTTTGGCTTGGAAGAGAACCCCAAACAAGCTTCAGGAACTACAAAAGCTTCTCCCAAATCCTTCTTTCTCACAATACTCCACCTAACTATACAACAATATCTGAAATCACCAAAATTACCCGAGAAAATCAAAACCATGCTAAAACTACCTTGTTGAGAAGTATAGAACTCCAAAAGAAACCCTAATAATTCCACCATCTGAAAATACATATCTTAACTCTAAAATTCATCATCTATGCCTATTAGAAGCTTTCAGTCGAACCCTATCTATTCTGAACAATCCCAAGACAATCTGTACCTCATCCATCAACCTTATATCCTTAGCTTCTAAAGAATTATAGGTAACCTCTATACATTAGAGAACCACAATGACTGTGATGAAGAATCTGACTTAGAGAAACCCAAGATCATACTTGTTCCCAAGAAACTGTTTAAAGTAGGCTAGCACACTACTTCCTGAGCTAACCAATGATAATACAAGTCACTTGGTATAGCATCCCAGATGAAATAAATCATCCATCAGCTTATTTTCTTTTCTTTTTTGGAATAATTTTAAATATGATACATTTATACTCATCCATTTATCATTGTTGAAAGAATTGTATCCTAATGGTATAAATGTTTTACCACTATTTTCTGGAAAAGATGGTGCTAATGTTGCTCTTTATCATCCCGGTATTCCATTGAACAATGTGATTTTTATGAAGATATATGAGTCAACAGGAATATTTTGAGATGTTGGTGGGAGCAAAAAATAAAAAAGGAAATCTTGTAGATTTTAATGATGTATGACAGATGAACGAAGACGTCTTGGAGTGGGGTGACTTGGAGAGAGATATATTTTAAAATCTACCCCAGTCCAAGACATCTCCGTTCATCTGTTGCACACCTTTCAAATCTACAAGATTCCCTTTTTTATTTGTTTGCTTGTACCAACTTCTCAAAATATTCCTGGTGACATCAAATATTTTCATAGAAATCATACTTTTCAATGGAATAGCGAGATGATAAAGAATAACTTCAGCACAATAGATTCTACAAAATAGTGATAAAACATTGGAACCATTAGGATACAAGTCTTTCAACATCAATAAATAGTGTCCTTTGTGTTGACCTAATACAAATGTTTTGATCAATATAACGCGTTTAAAATTATTCCAAGAAAGAAAAGAAAATAAATTGATTGAAACGCCCTGAAAATGTGCCTTAGAAATGTCCATAATCGTAATTTTCATATATCTCAAAATTTGTGTGTGATATCAAAAGTTCGACTTCATATTCTTGATCGGGAAAATATTGAGTGGGAAATAGGTATAATCTGGATTTTAGGAGACCCATAGCAAAAAGTACGTTTTGCAAAATTTTTTGAAAACAGTGTGGGTCCGCGACAACTCAACAACGCGGACCCATCGCAGAGTAGTGTTTGCTCTTCCTTGATGTTCTAGTTTTAGCTCAAAACATTAGGGTCTTGGTCCCATGCCCTCTTATGCATAAAAACACCTATACTTAGCCATTTTTCAACTCTTTATCATTCAAGACCCTTTCAAAACCCTCTCCAATACTGAACCAAATATTTTATCCATATTCAAGTGTCCCAAACTTAATTTTGGATCTCAAGAACTCCATTAAAACTTCAAGTCTCCTTCAAGTTTACATCAAGAAAACCCAAGTTTAAGGTATGTGGATTTCATCCATTGGGTGTTTTCACCTATGGAGCCCAATCTTCCTTTTTTTTAAATGAAAATTACATGTTTCAAGTTGTATTATCTATAAGTATCTCTTATTATAGATTTTGATTATAAATTAGGTTGGATTTTATGAAATAATGATTGATTATGCATGTGTAACTATTCCTTGCTTATTCAATGAAATGATTTTGCTTATTGAGACTATGCATATTTTGGGCTATGAAACTATGACCTATTATGAGATTTGATGATAGATTTCAAGGTATCTTACATAAGGGTTCTAATATGTGTTGGTGGGTTGATTTACATTAAGTTTTCTCATATTATTTCACTCTTAAATTGCATGATTTTGAACTAGCATTACACACCCACCAAGTGTTTGATAAAATGTCTTGACAAGGATTTCTTGAGTTATTGATGATCTATTGCATGGTTTACAAGTCATGTGACGTTAGGATGATTAAGGGATTGTATGTATGCACTGAATTTATAAAAAGTATCTATAGTGATGTGACTTGACCATACCTTGTTGTGGGCATGCCCTACTACCTTGTTGAGGGGTATGTACCTCAATCACCTTGTCAGGGGTGGCATGCCCTACTATCTTGTTAAGGGGTATATACCTCAACCACCTTGTCGGGAGGTGGCATGCCCTACTACCTTGTTGAGGGGTATGTACCTCAATCGCCTTGTCAGGGGGTGGCATGCCCTACTACCTTGTTGAGGGGTATGTACCTCAATCACCTTCCAAGGGTTTGGGATGCCTTGGATTCCAAGTAATAGCTTTCTTGGTCTATGATTATGATCTCTTCCTACACATGTAATCTATATTTGTAGCTTATATGATTTACAAGCATGTCTTACCTCAAGCATTGATCATGCATGCCATATCGATATTATACTTATCCCTTGCTTACAATTATGCATTTTTACTATGTTGCCTATGTCTTGTTGCATTTCATCCTACATACTTAGTATATTCAAAGGTACTAATGTATACTTTATATCTAAATGATGTTACCATGTAGGAATCAGAGCACCTCACAATCATCCTCCCTGTGGCTAGTTCTGTGCTTTGAAGATATGTTTTGGTGAGACCTCAAGTTCGAGGATGCTATGTATGTTACTCTTACCTTTTGTTAAATTTCCTTAAGTTGAATACTTGATACTATGAGGGTGAGCTCGTAAAATATCTTGGCTCCCGCTCCAATCTATGTTTAGAGGTATTGTTGGAACAAATGATGTACTTATGCTTTGATCTTTGAATCTTTTATGCTTTAAAAATATCAAGACTTACCTTAGTCCCGTTTTCCCTTATTTATGTCTCTTGTTATGGATATTTTACTTCTGCGATCAAGGATGTGTGATTCATATGCTAAGAGGCTTGTTTGGGGTTCCTTGACGTTTCTCATACGTTGTGTCATGTCTAGGCCCTAGGTTTGGGTCATGACAAACTTGGTATTAGAGCATTAGGTTGTTAATGGTCCTTGGAATCCAACACATCGGGTCAATTAGAGTCTTATTCATAGTTGTGAACCGCGCCACAACTATGAGTAAGAGGCTATGAGGCATTTTAGGAAATATTTCACCTCTTCATGATCTATGTCATGCGGTAGAGCTAAGTCATCTAGGGCTTATTACTAATTTCTAACCATTACATTTAAGAATATGTCTCAAGCTATTCAGGACGGTGATATGTCAAATGCGGAGGTTCGTAATGCTCTATGGCTATTGGCCAATGTTGTAATCGCTCAACTCAATCAACAAGTGGGTGCTCCCGAGACTTCAAGGGATAAGAGGAAGGAGAGGGAGGCTAAGAGAACCCTAGATGGGGATGCTTCATCTTCTATTAGACTATCAGTGCCAAGATACAGAAAGGAGAGGATCCCTTTTACCACTTGTCAAGAGTGTGGCAACAAACATCAAGGAAGGTGTTTGGTGGGAATTATGGATTGATTCAATTGTGGTGGTGATTGGCATAATATGAGAGATTTTCCGGTGGCCTCAAAGGAAGAAAGGAAGAAGATTTCAAATTAAAGGTAGACTTCCATATGCTAAGCCCGATGGCGGTGGTGGAATGACTCATCCTAGGTGCCTAAATTGTGGGAGAAACCATAATGGGACATGTAGGAGAAACACGGGTGCATGCTTTGAGTATGGCAAGATGGGACACAAGATTACTAACTGTCCATTTATTCAAGGGAAAGGCAAGGGTGTTGGTGTTCAAGTTTCCAGTATGAGTCACAAATGTGGAGAGTAGTATCTGAGAGATCATATGGACGATACGAGTGTATGTTTGGAGTACGGTGCAAAGATCATGGGTCGGGACATTTTCCATGGGTTGCTAAGGATTATGGGGATGAACGTCGATGTTTCCAACCATACCCCTCTAGGGGTCACTAGATTTTGCATTGTGCTTTACAGGTATGTTAAATATTTTTTATTTTGATGTGTATACTTTGATAGACCTGGCTATCACTTTTTCTTTTATTACTCCTTTTATTGCCAAAAGCTTCATGTAGTCCTGAATTATGGTGTGAACATTATGAAGTGTCTACTCCCGTTGATGCATCTATTGTTGCTAAAAGAGTCTAAAGAAATTGTCCCTTGTTCATTTTGTATAAAGTCTTGCCTTATGATTTTGTTGAGTTACATATGGTGGATTTTGATGTTATTATTGGGACAGATTAGTTGCATGCATGTTATGCTTCTATTGATTGTAGAACTCATAGGGTCAAATTTCAATTCCTTAATGAACCCGTCCATGAGTAAGTTGTGATGTGGTGGTCAAGGATAGATTCATTTCTTGTCTTAAAGCCCAACAGTTGATTTCTAAGAGGTGTCTTTATCATTTTATGAGGGTTAGGAATATTGAGTCCAAAGTCCTTCTTATAAAATTGGTTCTGGGGATTAATGAGTTTCTTGATGTCTTTCCCGATAAGCTTTCCGGTATTCCTCTCTAAAGGAAAACAGATTCTGGTATAGACCTCCTTATTGATACTCAACCCATTTCTTATTCCCCTTATCGTATGGTCCTGGCGAAGTTGAAGGAGTTGAAAGAACAATTGAGGGATTTGTTTTTGAAAAAGGGTTTTGTAAGGCCTAGTAAATCACCTTGGGGTGCACTGGTGTTATTTGCAAAGAAGAAGGATGGTTCCCTTAGAATGTGCATTGATTACAGGCAACTCAATAGAGTTACCATAAAGAACCAGTACCCTCTACCAAGGATTGATGAACTTTTTGATCAAGGGGCTAGTCACTTCTCTAAGATTAACCTTCGGTCCAGGTGTCACCAAGTGAAAATGAGGGAATGTGACATTCTCAAGATGGCCTTTCGGACTAGGTTTGGGCACTTTAAGTTTGTGGTTATGTACTGGGTGACTAATGCTAGGCTATATTCATGAATCTTATGAATAGGGTCTTTAAACCCTACCTCAACTTGTTTATGGTGATTTTTCTTGATGATATTTTAATTTATTCCGATAGTGAGGAGGAGCATGTGAATCACTTAAGGGTGGTATTGTAAATTTTTTGGGAGGAGAGGTTGTATGCTAAATATGAAAAATGTGAGTTTGGGTTGAAAGAGGTTGCATTTTTGGGACATGTGGTGTCGGGTGATTGTATTAAGGTGGATTTTAAGAAGACAAAGGTAATTAAAAATTGGCCTAGACTTTTGACTCCGTCAGACATTGGAAGTTTCTTAGGTTTGGCAGGTTATTACCAAAGGTTTGTAAATGGCTTCTCTTTTGTTGCTTTTCCTATGACTAAGTTGACCCAAAGGAAGGCAATGTTTGTATGGACCGACGAATATGAGAAGAGTTTTCAAACATTAAAAGATAAGCTTGTCTTCGTTCCTATCTTGTCTCTAGCGGAAGAGTTGGAAGGGTTTGTTGTATTTTGTGATTCCTCGAGAATTGATTTGGGGTGTGTTTTAATGCAAAAGGGTAAGGTAATAGCATATGCCTCTAGACAACTTAAGGTGCATGAGAAGAATTATCCCACTCATGATCTTGAATTGGCGGTTGTGGTATTTTCTTTGAAAATTTGGCGTCATTACTTGCATGGGTTTCATATTGATATGTATACCGATCACAAGAGTCTCCAATATGTATTCACCTAAAAAGATCTTAACTTGAGACAAAGAAGGTGGTTATAGCTCCTTAAGGATTATGATATGAGGGTGCATTATCACCCCGAAAAAAGCTAAGGTTGTGGCCGATGCTCTAAGTAGGGTATGTATAGATAGTCTAGCTCATGTTGATGATGGTGGAAAGGAGGTAGCTATAGAGGTTCACCAATTGGCTAGATTGGGGTTTAGGTTGGATGAACTTGATAATGGTAGTGTAGTGGTTGTTGATGGTTCTAAGTCTTCCTTGATTTGAGGAGGTAAAGGCAAACAAAATCTTGACCCTGCCTTGCTAGAGGCCTTGGTGGGAGATGGTAAAGTGGAGGTTTTCTCCCAAGGGGGAGATAGTACCTTTAGGTACCAAGATAGATTGTGCGTGCCTAGTGTTGATGACTTGAGAAAAAAGATTTTAGATGAGGCTCATAATTCGTCCTATTCTATTGACCCCGGTTCTACAAAGATGTATAAAGATTTGAGAGAGGTGTGTTGGAGAGATATCTTTGCTAAGGTCGGATTTGGTCATGGAAGCCTTGGAGAAGGTAAGGTTGATAAAAGAAAGGTTAAAAGCAGCCCAAAGTAGATAGAAGTCCTATTCCGATGTGAGGAGGATAGATCTTGAGTTTAAGGTTGGTGATTTGGTTTACTTGAAGGTCTCACCCATGAAGGGTGTAGTTTAATTTGGCAAGAAGGGTAAATTGAGCCCACGGTTTGTGGGTCCTTATAGAGTGTTAAAGGAGGATTGTTAAGGTAGCCTATGAGTTGGAGTTGCCCATTGATATGAATATGATTCATCCAGTCTTCCATGTGTCCATGTTGAGGTAGTGTGTGGGTGACCCTAGTGCTATTGTATCTTTGGAGGTTGTGGGTATGGTAGAAGATAATTTGACTTATGAGGAGGTCCCAGTGGAGATTTGGATAGACAAGTGAAAAGGTTGAGAAACAAGGATATAGCTTCCGTCAAGGTTCTTTGGAGAAACCAACAAGTTGAGAGTACCACATGGGAAGCTGAGGCAGGCATGAGAAAGCGATATCCATATCTCTACCACTCTACTCAAGCCGGAGGTACTAATTTAAGTCCCCCTATATGATTTATAGTCTTAAGTTTTTCAACCCTTATATCATTTGCATGCATTCATGTTTATATTGACAATTTTATGATAATTTTGACATTTAAGTTGAGATTTTTGAAAACAATAGTCAAATGCATTTATTGCATTCATGTCGGGCTAAAATCTTCGTAATTACTTCTCTTATGTATGTTGTTATTTTAAAAAATGACTTTGATTTCGAAAATATGATTTATTACTTAATTAATTTAAGTAAAAATCAAATTCTCAAAATTAAACAGTATCACCACTTAATTTTAAAAAAAAATTAAGAAAATTAATTTAAATTTTAAAGCACAACAAAAGTCGTAAAATTTTCCAAGAGATAGGTAAAAGTTCAATTTTCATTTTTGAGAAAAAATTAATTACTCAAAAATAACTGTTAACTTGCAATTGACCAACGATTAAGACATTTTTGACTAACTATGAAAATAAAAGATATTTAACGACTTTAAGAAATTTTGACAAATCTACTTAGTAAAAGAATTTTGAATTACTTGGAAATACGATCTAGAATAATAATAATAATAAACAATTAACATGAAACGGTTTGTCTTGGGAGATTTTAATTAAGTTGCACTAAGCAAATAGTGTCAGTATTTAAATAGATACAAATCCCCAACATAAAAGGAGAGAGTTAAAGAGTTTTGGGGCCTTTAGCCCAATTAAATCTCTCCTGTGACTTTGTTGGGCCTTCAGAACGCTGCAATTGGGTTTCAAACCCCTTTTCCTGCTTGTATATCAGTGTTGTATATATATTGTATATTAGTTTATATACAACATTTTTCAGCAAACAAATCTGCCTTCCTTGGAAATTCAACCCACGGGGCCTCTTGGGCTGTCCCTGCTGATGACTTGGGCTTCGTGCCTATCTCGCTGGTGTATACAGACCTTGTATACTGGTGTATACAGGGCCACTTCATTTCCAAAAAACAATAAATTAGCTTCCTTTCGACCTGTACTTCAGCATACTTCTGGATGCATTCATTGACCCAACGAGGAATGACTCAAAGATATGCAGGGGGAGTTTAAAAGGGCTCGTATTGGTGTCACATGAAAAGGAAATAAAGATAAAGAATTAATACAAGCAACTAGTGTTCAAGTATATATTACGTATTCATATGCAAGCCAAAGTCCTATTTTAGTCTTAAATCCATACTTCCAAAATCAATATAGAGATGATTCACTTGCTTTCATACAAATATTTGGTTAATGAACGAAATAGAAGAATGTAAAAAATGCTCACAACAAAAATAAGACGTCAAAACTGGAAATGGTCTCCTTAACAAGACAAAGCAAATAAAGGGTAACTAGATACGAAAAAGGGTTTAAAACAAAAGAGTAAAAGACAATATGTTTCACATCCAGCATGAACGACTAAGATTGACACAACAGAGGAGATTAAAGTACTTAGCATCCTCATAAGAGTGACAAGAACAAGCTATAAGATTCTTAATCAAACTGAAATAGCAAGTCACTGAAGTAAATGAGGATGAGACTAGAACTAAATGAAATCAACCATTTAACCTCACAAGCATAAGCAGAACAGTCAAGAAAAACTCATACTAACATGATACGAAAATAGGCAAACACGAAAATTTGAGACCTAAACTTAATGAAACAGATTCATATTCAAGTAGAAACTAAGTAGAACTTCAAACGATTAGCGAAAAACCTCAAATGAACAACAGAACCATTAGTTTCAGACCATATTTCCAAAATCAAAACATGCATTCAACAGGGAAGAAAAAATCACAAGGGAAAGTACTTGAGCCTTATAACAAGTTCTCGAGTTCCAGTAACATTGTTGCTCAAAACAGGTGAGCAAAATGAAAGAAATAGAGGAGACATAACAAAAATGAGGAGAGAAACAATGCACGATATTATGCAGTGAAACCATTTTCTTGATCTTCTGATAATACAGAGAGTATGTATCAGCTAGCAAACAAAATAATGAAACAAAACAAAATTAAACAGGCCCCTACTGTTGGTATAAACGAGTGAAAATTTAGAGAAAACGTGAACTAATCAACTCCAGAATGAAACAAAGACATTCGACTGAATCTGGATAATCAAGTAATATGCAAAAAAACAGAATATATGACTATGAATGATCACATTCAAACTAAAAGCTAAATGATAACGAATGCGATAAACATTAGGAGTTTAAGTATTCAACAACTCAAACTCAGTTATGAGTGTATAGAACCAGTCCCATTAAGTAGACAAGAGTAAGAACACAACCAGAAAGATGCCAAACATTCAGTCAATTCCAGTGAGCAAAAGACAACAAGCCTGAACAAACAAAACCAGCAGCTAATCCAAATGCGTGAATGAAATAACCAAACAAAGAGCAAAAAAGAAGAATAAGATAAGCACCTTACTTTTCTGACGCAGGAACTGGAAAAGGACAAGCTGGAAATCGGATCTTACTACCTATAAGGAACCTCGTATATGTTTCCCCGGTTTCAAACCAACAAATCTAGCTTTGAAATTGTATCCGCCTTCTGGAAATTTAATGTCAAATAGAAATTTTAGGGTTCTTGAGAGTAAGGGCGGCTGTCCTCCAAATAGAGGAGAAGGATGGTATATATAGCCCCAAAATTAGGGCAAAACGGGAGGGAAATCGGATAGGAACCAGGGCAAAAAGGGGAATTGAGGGATTAAAATTCGAACTTGAATTTCATGGATAAGGAATATGCCAACAAATTTGGCAATTCCTCAACCAATTTCAATGGGTTAGGAGCTTGAGCCGTTGATTTGGGATGAACATAGATCAACAGCTCGAGGCGACACCATCTAGACTATTCCTCAAATGAAATTGTACGGGGGAGGGGACACGTAGGTACGGAGTTGTTGAGTGAGAATCTATGATTGATTTTGGTTTTATTCGTGAGGAAGACGAAGAAAAGGAGCGTAAGTATATGTACGAGGGAAAGAAAAGAGAGAAGAGGAAAAGGGCACTTGGGCGCATGGGGTGCACATGTAAATGTGCATGTATACATGTATATGTGTTAGCTGATAAAGGGGATTGGCCTGGGTCAGCGGTGTTTGGGTTGGGTTTTGGACGTTTTGGGTTAAAATTTGGCTGACCATTTCGTCTGAAAATGGATTAAATGGATTTGGGAAATTAATTTAAAAATTGGTCAATTCGATTGTAATTTTGGCCAAGTCAAATGTAATCAAATTGAATTTAATTGACTAATTTGACTACATGACGAATTGAACAAATTAATCGAGGAGCTTTCAAGAGTTAACGACCTGAAATAGTTGAATTAATTGCAAAATAATAACTTTTAAAAGTGAAATTTATTTGAGAGAATATTTTTTGCATTTTTCAAAAGCTAATTATTTCAAATTTTCAAAATTTAAAGCTCAATAATTAATTCATATTTTGGAGGGTAAAAACTAGGTATCAACAGTTGCCCCTTTCTTTGGATATGATCGATGAAAGAGATCGTGGACAAAGAAACTTATTAAATTTAATTTTTAGCTGACCACATCGTCATCTTCTGAAAGGTTTTTGGTACGAATTCTAGGAAATTATAGCCGAACCTTGGTTTTGGGTTTCCTACATATCTAAGGTTACATGAGAATTCAGGCCACTTGTAGTTTAAAACACCTGATTTCATGCACAATTTTGAAAATAATCCAAAAGCAATATCAAGTTATGGAGAAATTAGAATGCTTGAAAATGAGATTTTAAGAGCAAATGTTGGTATGCAGCTAAGTTTTCAAGATTGAGCCCGCTTACATATCCTTAGACTTAGGAATCAGGTTGCTTGTAGTTCCACTCTATCGGTCGAAAAGGAAATCTCTTATGTTAAGATAACCTTCAGTTGGGAGGAGTGACAAGTAAATTGAATATGAAAATGAGGCTTGTAACCTCTTAGTCATGAATATGGAGCTCTTCTTACCCATAAGTAAGAACTTACATGAACATAATTTTCAAAGTTTTTGGTGTATTGCCATTCACATTGAAAAGATTACTTTTGATGAGAGGTTAGATCTCCTGGATGCGAAATTGAAAATTAATAAACTAAAAGGAATACTCGCATGCCTTTTGAAGGGGTGTGGTTGAATTATGGTGGGAGTCATTTCACAGCTCGCGTCCGAAGAGTTTGACATTCCTCTTCACACTATGTCCCAATTTGTTGCTAAAAAAAATTTTGCGTTGTGCTGCATTCTACTTGATGGCATCCACACTTCTGATTTGTTTGAGAATTCATCCTTCTTGGATGCTCTCGACAAAGTCTGAGATAAACCTTGTTAGTATAAAATGGAACTGAAGTTGGGAGATAATTACTTTTACCTTGTTGACACATAGTCATCCCTTTGAGCATTTGACGTCAGCTTCCTCCATTTTGACATAATATATGACAAATCGATATTATGTAATGTGCTGATGGTGGTTTCTTTAATACTGGTGCAAATATGTAGTTCTTCTTGGTAAATTGAATATAAAATTGCCCTTTCGGCAACTTGAATATGCAATGGCCCTCTTGGCAATGAATATGCAATGGTCTTCTCGGCGATGAATATGCAATGGTCCTCTCGGCAACTTGAAAATAAAATAGCCCTCTTGGTGATGATAATGATGAAATAGCGATCTTGGCAACTTGAAAATAAAATGGTCCTCTTGACAATGAATGATGAAATCCTTCTTGGTAATAACATAAATATGATGTCGTTCTTGGAAATAATATGGTGATGATATGCATATGATGATTTTCTTAGCAATAATATAATGATAGTTCGACTGTAACGAAGTGGATGGTTTGAAAGTGGTCCAACTATAACGAGGTATATGGCTCGATAATTATCCAATTGTAACGAGGTGGATAGCTCGACAATGATCCAACTGATCCAACTGTGGACGGCTCAATAATTATCCAACTGTGGATGGCTCAATAATGATCCAACTGTAATGAGGTGGATGGCTCGATAATTATCCAACTGTAACGAAGTGGATGGCTCGATGATTATCCAATTGTAACGAGGTGGATAGCTAGATGATTATCCAAATGTAATGAGGTAGATGGCTTGATGATTATCCAACTGTAACAAGGTGGACGACTGGATAATGATCTAACTTATGGGATGTACTCTTGACGTTGTTTAATTTGCTTCCACGATCAAGGATGTGTGAATGGTATGCTAAGAGACTTATTTAGAGACCCTTCGGAATCTTATTCGTCATGTCACGTCTAGGCCCTAGGCTTGGATAGTGACAAACATGATATCAAAGCACTAGGTTGTTAATGGTCCTCGGCATTCAACACACCGTATTGATTAGAGTCTTGTTCATGGTTGTGAAGTGCACCGTCACTATGAGAAAGAGGTTGTGAGGCGTCTTAGGAAATGTTTCCCTTCTTCTTACTCTATGTCGTGCTATAGAAATTAGGTAAGGTTTCTTCTCTAATGAATGTTCCTTGCTATTTTTAGATCATGCCTAACACAAGAGGAAGAAGAGCCCGCGCACTCGAGGAGCAACCGGCCTCTCCTACTCCTTAAGCTCCTCAAGATGGGGAAATGGCTCATAAGGAATTCTAGGATGCTATCACCATGCTCGCCCATGCCATGACTAATCAAATCAATCAAGGGGACCAAGCCCCTTATGCTCTTACACCGGCTTCAACGGTGAGAGACTTCACTAGAATGAACCCACCAGAGTTCTATGGGTCTAATGAGGATGAGGACCCTCAAGAACTTATTGATGAGGTATATTAGGTGTTGGCTATCATGGGTGTTATGTCAGAGGAGAAAGCGGAGTTGGAAGCTTATCAACTCAAAGGGGTGGCCCAAATATGGTATACTCAATAGAAGGAGGAGAAGAGGATCAACCATGTGATTCTTTGGGAGGAGTTTAAGGTAGCTTTCCTCAATCGGTTGTTCCCTCTTGATCTTAGGGATGCCAAAATGATAGATTTTGTGAATTTGAAGCAAGGATCTATGAGCATGAGGGAGTATGCCCTCAAGTTCAACCAACTCTCTAAATATGCTCCATACTTGGTTGTCGACCCAAGGTATAAGATGTAAGTTTGTGATGGGTGTATCAGATTCAGTGAATGAAAAATGTCATGCCACCATGTTGATAATGTTGATAGGTGACATGGACTTGTCCTGCCTTATGACTTATACTGAATAATTAGAGGGGGAGAAGTTGTGAAAGAAAAGGGATAATGAACCCAAGAGAGCCCATTTTGATGATAAGTTCCAAGGCCCCAAGGGTCCAAGGTGATGGTGGTGTGGTGCCTAATGCTATGTGTCCAAAAAGTGGTAGAGGCTATAGTGGCCCATGTTTGAGGGACACTAATGCTTGCTATAGTTGTGGAGAAGTGGGTCAGAAAAAGGTTGATTGTCCTCATAATCAAAACAAGGGTAAAGATGTTCATCCATAAGGCCGGGGTATGAATGCAGTTCCTTTGGGGAGAGGAGGCTAACAAGATGGCGCCCCAAGGCACAATCAGTTCTATGTACTCCAAGGGAGACAAGGGGTTGATGAGGTGGCCGATGTCATCACTGGTATATTAAAAGTCTTTGATTTTGATGTGTATGCATAGATAGACTTGGGTGCCACCCTTTCTTTTGTTATTCCTTTTGTTGCCAAAAAGTTTCATGTTGAGCTCGAATTGTTGTGTGAGTCATATGAGTTGTCTACTCTCGTTGGTGCATCTATTGTTACTAGAAGAGTCCACAAAAATTGTCCCATTTGCATTTTGCTTAAAATATTGCCTTGTGATTTTGTTGAGTTGGATATGGTGGATTTTGATATGATTTTCGGGATGGATTGGTTGCATGCACACTATGCTTCTATTGATTGTAGAATCCATAGGGTCAAATTTCAATTCCCAAATAAACCCTTCTTGTGTGGGAGAGTCACGATGTGGTGGTCAAAGGTAGGTTCATTTCTTGCATTAAAGCCCAAAATTTGATCTTTAAGAGGTATCTCTATTATCTTGTGAGGGTTAGGGATGTTGAATCCAAAGTCCTTCCTATAGAGTCGGTTCCGATGGTAAATATGTTTCTTGATGTCTTTCCTAGTGACCTTCCCAGTGTTCCTCCCGAAAGGAAAATAGACTTTGGTATAGACCTCCTTATCGATACTCAACCCATTTCTATTCCCCCTTACCATATGGCCCCGACGGAGTTAAAGGAGTTGAAGGAGCAATTGAAGGACTTGTTTGAGAAGGATTTTATGAGGCCTAGCCAATCACCTTGGGGTGCACCGATGTTATTTGTGAAGAAGAAGGATGGTTCTCTTAGAATGTGCATTGATTACCTGCAACTTAGTAGAGTCACCATCAAGAATAAGTATCCTCCTACCAAGTATTGATGATCTATTTGACCAACTTCAACAAGCTAGTCACTTTTCTAAGATTTATCTTCAGTCCGAGTATCATCAAGTGAAAGTGAGGGAGTGTGATATTCCTAAAATGACCTTCCCGACTAGGTATGGGCATTATAAATTGTGGTTATGTCTTTTGGGTTGACCAATGCACTGGCTATCTTCATGGATCTTATGAATACGATCTTTAAACCCTACCTTGATTTGTTTTTGGTGGTCTTTATTGATGATATTTTGATCTATTCCCATAGTGAGGAGAAGCATGTGAGTTATTTAAGGGTGGTGTTACAAAAATTAAGGGAAGAGAAGTTGTATGCTAAGTATGAGAAGTGTGAGTTTTAGTTGCAAGAGGTTGCCTTTCTAGGTCATGTGGTGTTGGGGGATGGTATTAAGGTAGATCTAAGAAAATGAAGGTGATTAGAATTGGCCTAGACCTTTGACCCTGTCGAATATTAGAAGCTTCTTGGGCTTAGCGGTTTAGTACCAGAAATTTGTGAATGGGTTCTCTTATATTGCTTTTCCTATGACTAAGTTGACTCAAAAGAAGGTTAAGTTTGTGTGGACCGATGAGTCTGAAAAGAGTTTCCAAACTTTGAAGGATATGCTTGTGTCCGTTCCTATCTTGTCACTATCGAAAGGGTTAGAAGGGTTTGTCGCTTATTGTGATGCCTCGAGAATTGGTTTGGGTTTTGTTTTGATGCAAAATGGTAAGGTTATAGGCTATGTTTCTAGACAACTTAAGGTGTATGAAAAGAATTATCCTATTCATTATCTTGAATTAGCCGCCATGGTATTTGCTTTGAAAATTTGGCATCATTATTTATATTGGGTGCATGTTGATGTTTTTATCGATCATAAGAGTCTCAAATATGTGTCCACTCAAAAGGATCTCAATTTGAGACAACGAAGGTGGTTAGACGTTCTTAAGGATTATGATATGAGCGTGCATTATCACCCCGATAAGGCTAATGTTATGGTCGATGCTTTGAGTAGGGCGTTTATGGGTAGCATAGCTCATGTTGATAGTGGGGGCAAGGAGGTGGCTAGAGAGGTTCATCGGTTGGCAAAATTGGGGATCGGGTTGGAAGGGGTTGATAATGGTGGTATTGTGGTTGTTGATGGTTCAAATCATCCTTGGTTGATGAGGTAAAAGTAAAGCAAGATCTTAACCCCTCCTTGTAAGAGTTGAAGGCCTTAGAGAGAGATGGCAAGGTGGAGGTTTTCTCCCAAGGGGGAGATGGTGCCCTTAGGAACCAAGGTAGGTTGTGTGTGCCTAGTGTTAATGACTTGAAAAAGAAGATTCTTGATGAGGCTCATAATTCTTCCTATTTCATTTTACCCCAGTTCTACAAAGATGTATAGAGATTTGAGGGATTTGTTTTGGTGGGGAGGTATGAAGAAAGACATTGCCAAATTTGTATCTAGTTGTCATAGTTTCCAACAAGTCAAAGTTGAGCATCAAAGATCGGGTGGCCTAACCCAAGATATAGATATTCCCACTTGTAAATAGGAGAAAATTAACATGGATTTTATGGTTGGGTTGCCTAAGACTAGAAAGGGTTTTGATTCTATTTTGGTTATGGTTGATAGAATGACAGAGTTGGCTAATTTCTTACCGGTCAAGACTACTTATGGTGCCGAAGATTATGCTAAGTTGTACATTCATGAGTTGGTTAGATTGCATGGTGTGCCTTTGCTTATCATATTAGATTGTGGTGCTCAATTAACTTCACACTTTTGGAGGTCCTTCCAAAGAGATCTTGGTACCAAGGTAAAGCTTAGTACGACCTTTCACCCTTAAACGGATGGCCAAGCCGAAAGGACTATCTAGACTCTTGAGAATATGCTTAGAGATTGTTTATTAGATTTTAAGGGTAGTTGGGATGATGATCTTCCCCTCATTGAGTTTGCTTACAATAATAGTTATCGTTCTAGCATTGATATGACTCCTTCTAAAGCCCTCTATGGTAGACGTTATAGGTCCCTAATTGGATTGTTCGAGGTAGGGAAAATGGCTTTGTTGGGTCCGAATCTGGTTATGGAGGCTATGGAGAAGGTAATGTTGATTAGAGAAAGGTTGAAAATAGTCCAAAGTCATCAAAAGTCTGATGTCGATGTGAGGAGAAGGAAGCTTGAATTTAAAATTGGTGATAGGGTCTATTTGAAGGTCTCACCCATGAAAGGTGTGGTTTGTTTTGGTAAAAAAGGTAAATTGAGTCCAAGATTTGTTATTCCTTATAGAGTGTTGAGGAAGATTGGTAAGGTGGCCTACGAGTTAGAGTTACCTAGTGAAATAGACTTGGTTCATCCAGTCTTCCATGTGTCTATGTTGAGGAAGTATATAGGTGACCTAAGTGCCATTGTGCCTCTTGATATTGTGGATGTTGTTGAAGACAATTTGACTTATGAAGAGGTTTTGGTAGAAATTTTGGATAGACAAGTGAAGAGGTTGAGGAACAAGGATGTTGCTTCCATCAAGGTTCTTTGGAGAAACCAACAAATTGAGAGTGCTACAAGGAAAGCTGAGGCGGACATGCAAAAGCGATATCCCTATCTCTTCCACCTTACTCAAGCCTAAGGTACTAATTATAAGTCTCCAATGTGATTTCAAGTCTTATGTTTCAACCCCTACGTCATTTGCATGTATTCATGTTTTTATGGACAAGTGCATGGTGATTTTGACACTTATGTTGAAGATTTTTAAAATGATGTTTAAGTGCATTGTTGCATTCTTGTTGGGGCTGATCTCTTCATATTATCCTTCTTATATACGTTTCTTTGACATTTGTGGACGAATGTTCCCAAGGGAAGATATTGAAACGACCCCAAAAGGTGCCCAAAAATGTGCCTCAAAAGTGCCTAAATTTATAATTTTTATATATCTCAAAATTCGTGGGTGATATCAAAAATCTAACTTCATATTCGGGATCAGGGGACAAATTAAGTGGGAAATGGTTCTAACCCTGATTTTAGAACAATCGCATCAAAATTTAAAAATCCAAAAATATAATTTTCAGAGAGGTTTCCGCGCCCCTGGCATGACGCGGCCAAGGTGCGGACCTGCACATTTTTTTGTTAGTTTTTGCTATCTCAGTCCAAGGCCTTTGGGTCTTGGACCTAAGCCTCCCCATACGTAAAAACACCTATACTTAGTTGTTTTTCAACCTCATATCATTCAAAACATTCTCCAAAACCTTCTCAAACACTTAGACACATATTTCTCTCAAAATCAAGGGTCCCAAACTCAACCTGAATCATAAGGAATTCACTCAAGATTCAAGTTCTCATCTCAATCTTCATCAAAGAATTCTCCAAAATTAAGGTATGTGGGTTTCAACTATTAGAGCCTTCCACTCATGGTGCCCAAGCTTCTGTTTCACATAAATTGCATGTTTCTAAGTTGATTTAATTATGGATCTTCTTATTATGAATTTAACTATGATCTATGTTGGGATTTCATAAAAGGGTGATTCTTTAAGCATGTTTTTAGCTATGAATCTATGATCTATTTTAAGAATTAATGAAGGGTTTCAATGTATATTAAATGAGGGTATTACCAAGTGTTGGTGGGTTGATTTACTTTAAGTTTTTCTTGTATGATTTTACTCTTGGATTGCATGATTTTATACTATCATTGCACACCCACCAAAGTGTTTGGTAAAATGTTCAATTTTGGATTCTTGAGCTATTGATGATCCATTGCATGACCTATAACTTGAATGACTTTATGATGATGAAAGGAAGGTATGCATATATTGATTTCATGAAAAGTATCTATAGTGTTGCAAGTTGACCAGACCTTGTTGAGAGGGTGTTATACCTCAATTACCATGTATGATACAGTGTGACAATCATCAACCAATTTGAGGGGTTGATACCTCAAACACCATGGATGGTAGGGTGGGATAACTATCAATCAATTGAGGGGTTGATACCTCAATTACCATGGATGATATGGTGTGACAATCATCAACCAATTGGGGGGTTGATATCTCAATCACCATGGATGGTAGGGTATGACAACAATCAACTAACTGAGAGGTTGATACCTCAATCGCCTCTTCAAGGGGTTGGTAGTCCTTGGACTCCATAATGATGGTCTCTTACTATACATGTCATATGTTCTATGTAAGCATGTTTTACTTCAAGCATCATTCATACATGTCATGTTACTAATATACAATCTCTTGCTTATGATTATGCATTTTGATTATATTGTCTATCTCTTATTACATTGCATCTTACATACTTAGTACATTCAAATATACTAATGCATACTCTATGCCTATGTGATATTACCATAAAGGAACCAAAGCTCCTTATGATCATCCTACTCGTGGCTAGTTTTGACATCTTAAAGATAGCTTGTGGTGAGTCCTCAAGTTCAGGGACATTAGCTTATCTCTCTTGTTTATGTTATTTCCCTATGATGAACACTTTGATACTAAAAGGGTGAGCCTGGAATGTTTGTCTTGGCCCCCACCCAATCTATGATAGAGGTGTTATTGGACAAGTGACGCAATTACATTTGAGCCTTGACTCTTTATGACTAATGCTATTAAACTCTTCTCTTAATCTATATCTTTAGATATACTCTCTTGATGTTGTTTACTTTGCTTCCGCGATCAAGGATATGTGAATGATATGCTAAGAGGCTTGTTTGAAGACCTTTCGGTTTTCCATTTGTCGTGTCACATCTAGGCCCTAGGCTTGGGTTGTGACATAGGGGTTGATATCTTGAGTCTGGATCATGTT
Source organism: Solanum sejunctum (assembly GCA_025642045.1). Lineage (NCBI taxonomy): Eukaryota > Viridiplantae > Streptophyta > Magnoliopsida > Solanales > Solanaceae > Solanum > Solanum sejunctum. The sequence continues at coordinate 6,848 of JAOTQJ010138102.1, read as the reverse complement.
AATGTGCTTGTTGTTGTGGTATTGGTCCTGAGTTGAGTGTGTTGATGTTGATATTGATGAGATTGATGTCCTTAGAGTCATGAAGAGGTTGAACTTAATCTTAAAGAATGCTCCCAATCCATTAAGGGAGAGTTGATGAGATAAGTTGATGTTATTTGTCCAAAAGAGACTAAATGATGAGTAATCTTGATGTTTGATAATCTTATGAGCATGTTGAGTCATGGGAGGAGTATTGAGCACGAAATGAATAAAAGTGAGTCTTATTCGCACTTATTAACTACGTGGCTAGGTAGGAGAGGATTGAACCATGAAAACAGATATTTCTTTAGTCCCAAAAGAGGACGATGTTATTATGGATCCACAAATGGGAATGTCCTTTTCCCCGGTAAGGCATTGAACTGACGTGGTAATGACATCGTGTCATTGTATAATCACTGGCTCATAGGTGATGGTTGTTGGTTAGAGAAACTCCCAGATAGGTTCCATATTGATAGTCCTCGGATGTTAATGTGATGGTGCGAGTCTTGATTGATGTTGGTGAGTTATAGTCTACTCCTTATCCTGAGCTGAGATGAGTATCTTTATGAGTTGATATTATTCCATGTTATCCTGTCTATACTATTTACATTTAGATATTTTAAATATCGTACATTCCATGTATTAATGCCACTAGGCGCTGCATTATTTCATGATACAGATACTGCAGATAGTGGACTTCAGCAGGCGAATCGTTGAGGGTCAGAGTTCAGTTGTTCCACAGATTGGTGAGTCCTCCCCTGCATTCGGAGGATACCATTTATTTTATTTTCATATGTTTTGAGTTATTCGTGGAGTTTGTAGTAGCCATGGCCTGTCATGGTACCTTCCTAGACTGTAGAAGTAGAGGCTTCATAGACATAGAGATGATGGATTGATGTTGGGATCTTTCCCTTTTCTAAATTGAGTTTTCAAAATTCTATCTTGCACTACGGATGTTGATAACCAGTCACGAGGCCTTTGGCCCTTATCCTTGTTGTAGACGTGATGAGGTATAGTTGCCTACTATTTTGTATTTGGTATTCCTGATGTCTTTCGCTAATTTATTGATTAAACGATTGTGACGAGGTCAGGTGGTTCACTTGGGGATTAGCAATAGTCTCTGAGTGTCAGTTACGTCTAGGTACCCTCACGGGGCGCGACAAGAATTCAACCACTCAAGTTCAAAATACAACTCAAGATCAAGACCACTAAACTTAAGAACAAGCTCAAAAGTCTTTGAATTCAAGTACAAGTCAAGGTCAAATCCATTAAATTCACAAGTCAAGATCAAATTCAAGATCAAAAGTTCATCAAGATCCACGATCAAGCTCAAAGGCCCTTGAATTAAAATACAAGTCAAGTTAAAGACCATCAAATTCAAATTCAAGCTCAAGCTCAGACTCAGGCTCAAACTCAAATGCCTTTGAATTCAAGCACAAGTCAAAATGAAAACCACTAAATTCAAGATCAAACTCAAAGGTTTGTGAATTCAAGTACAATTGAAGATCAAATTCATCAAGATTTACGAACAAGCTCAAAGGCTATTAAACATTTATTAAAAAAATCAGAGGATAATCATAAAAATTGTATCACTTGATATATTTTGAAATCAAATACAATATTTTGTTATCCTGATTTTCCTGTCTTGATTATTTATTTAGTTTTTTCCGCTCAAAAATTTATTGTTTACAAAATATACAAACAACTACATCTTGATTTGATTTTGACAGTAGATATAATTTGGTATTTGAAGGCCATCTTTTTGTTGTTTTATTTTTCCTTTTTTATTTGTTGATTAGTTTACGTATTATACCTTTATTCACTACCCGCCGAAATTTTTTTAAATAAGTGATTCTATTTGCAATGAGTACAACGTAGGAGAGTGAAATGATACGGCTTTGCAATATTTGGGGCTTAGACGGAGACAAGGGCTCTTCGGATGCAAAATTATTGACAAATGACTTTTGCACATTAATTAGGTTTATCCTAATATATGTTCCTTTCGTCCAAAAATTCTTATCGTATATTTTATTTATATAATTCTTTTAGAAAATGTTAATTAGGATAAATATTTAACTATTTATCTTTATTTATGTTATACTCTTCGCGTCTTATTTTATATGGAACCATTTAACTCGGTATGGTGTTTGAGAAAAAAGAAAGATTATGGTCTAAAATAATTTTTAAAAATTTGTGTAGTTGGAAATTATTTCATTAAGTGTAAAAGAAAATTTTCAAAGTTAAATTTTTTCTCATTAAAGTAAGGTATATTCTTTTTAAACGGGCCAAAAAAAAAAGGGTGTTACATAATAATAAGTAAAAATTTTAGGAATCACATAGTGTAAGCAACAAATATCAATTTATCCCTACCTTTTTTAATTTTACAAAAATCTCTTAAAATAAGTCATGTACGGATATATTTCCTGGAAACTAAATTCATACATGATGATTCATTATATTTAATTGCAGTTACATTTTAAATGGAAAGTAGTGTAGTTTTAGCTCCCAATCCCATAAAATTTGCTAAAAAGATCAAATTCCCAACAAAAACGCAATAGATTAATACATTTTCAATATTCAAATTTTTCAGATTTTCAACCTTTAACCACAAAGGAACGCTACTATAAACAAAAAAGTAGTAGCTACTGCAAGAAAATAATTTTACACAGATCTGGTACAAAAGATTCAAATAACTTTAGTAAAGTGTATAATCATGTAGTGGTGTATCAAGTTATAAGATACACTGTACTAATCACGTTTTTCATCACAAGTGATCCAATTGATCTATTAATATAGTTAAAATTCAAACTCTTCCATCAAATATTAATCCAGTATCATTTTGGATAATTCACTATAAGAAAATATTAGATATACTGTACTGACCACCTTGTTCATCACATGTGATTAAGTTGATCTATTAATGTAGTTAAGATCCAAACTCTTCTATAAAATATTAATCAAGTATCATTTTGGATGATTCATTACAAGAAAATATTTTATACAGATTTGGTACACTGATTCAAGTAACTATAATAAAGTGTATAATCATGCATTATGTAATAGTGTTGTATCAAGTTATAAGATACACTGACTGGCCACATATTTCATCATGATTCAATTGATATATTGATATAGTTAAAATCCAAACTCTTCTATCAAATATTAGCCAAGTATGATATAATTAGATACACTCAAATAAAAAAATTTCTTCATAATTGTAACACTTCCAGAGTTTTTCTTCCGCTTTTTTGAGACCTTTAGAACTGGGGGTTTTGAACTTGTAGCTTCTTCCTTGTTCTATTTGACTTTTTCTTTTTCTTTATGGCTAGAAGATTGTGGATATGTTTGGATTTATTTTCATGAAAAGATTCATCAGAGTTATAAACACCATCTCGAATAGATTCAGTAAGCCCAATACTAGAGAATGGAGGATTATTCATATGTATCAGTATATGAACTGAAAAAAAAATGAAATCGTCAATAATCTTCTTCGGTGAAAAAAAATGGGTATGAAGTTGGAATGATAAAGATGAAGTTAACCTAACTTTTTTTAAAATTTGAAATTGAAGAATAGAAGAAGATAAAGTCGGTTAAAATTGGAGAGAACTTGAAAGTAACTGATTGGATTTTAGGAGAAAAATTAAGATTATTGAAAAAAAGATGAGAATGTAAAGGAGTGTATTGGACATGTATAGAGAAATAGAAAAAGAGGAATTTTTGAAAATTTTTAAAATTAATAGGAAATATTTGAGAGTAAGTTAAAATAAGGTGTGTAATTAAGAATATAGTAGTACTTAGATGTTAACTTGGAACCTCAAAGTAAATCAAAATCTCTTAAACAATTGAATTCTCTCTCTCTCTTATATATAATATAATTTTTTTTTTATTGAGGAGGTTCGAATTAACACCTTCTAGATTTGCCCTTGATTATAAAATATAATCTCTTTTCATTTATATTAAAATCTATTTCCTCATTTCCAAGTTTATGTGATAATGTTTTATTAGGCACAAAATTAAAGAAAAATATATTTTTTTAATAAATTATAGTTTAAAATAAGAAATATGTAGTTTGGAATTATTTTATTAAAAAGTAAAATATAATAAATTATAGTTAAATTATTACAACTAATAAATTTGTATTATCCGAATACTTTAAAAACTTTGAAAATGCTTAATAATCAAAAAAAACAAAAAAAAAACAATCTAAACACTCATTTAATAAGATGATCAATTATAATTATTTTTAATACAGCGATGAATTAATATGGCGCTGAGGGAATATTAATATTCCTTAGATGTGTGTCCCAACTTATCATAAGCACCAGAAGGCAACGGTTGAAGTCTCCCCACAATTATTTAACTTATAGTAACATGTTTTAAGTTTTTGACCAGTCAAAAACTTGTATTTTTTCTCAAAAATTACTTATTTATCTCTTACAGTAATATATTAAATAAATTTATTTTTTCAAAGATAAATTTAATCATATATTAAATAAATTTAACTTTTCAAAGATAAATTTTAAAGTATTGTTGTGTTCTAACTTATTGCAGTGGATCAATTATTTACCTTTTTTAAGTACTATTTTCTCTATTTCATATTATGTAAATTTTTAAGGTATAAATGTTTGAATTTTTTTAATCGTATTTACTCTTTTATTTATTAAATTTTTAAGTATTTTAGGATAAATTTGAAGTTTCATATTCTCTAAAAGATATTTTTCCCATTTTAAAATAATTAAATTATTAGAATATTTTTGTAATGGTCAAAATAATTGAATTGTTCACTATTCAAGATAGATGTTGATTTTTTTTAAAACTTTACGCCTCATTAATTAAATTTCAAGATTGAATTCCAAGGACTTGATTTTCCTAGAAATTTCTTAGTACAGTAATACTTTTAGAGTTTGAAAAGAGAAAAATGAAAAAAAAACATAATTAGTTTATGTCTTCATTTTTTTCTTAAGATTTGTGTCATATTTTAATAATTAATTATCTTAAAATGAAGGGAGTAAATTACATTACTTACAAAGTTATATTTATGATTTGAAAAAATCCTTTTGGCCTAAAAAATTATCCCAAATTTGACCAAAATGATTAAAAAAAAAAATTTTGGACATATTTGCCCTTTATCTTAAGAATTAGATGTATTCTTGACTTGTGTTTTCAATACAATTAATGATTAGTTAAATTAATTATTTATTATATTTCCATGGAGAAGAACCACAAATAAAAGTCTCACTATATCTTTTCTTAAAATAAATGTGTCATTTTTCTCAATGTCAAACATATTTATTTTTTGTATTATAGGAAAAAATATATAAACGACTTAGATATATATTTTTTGGCTAACGTGAAAATTTGATTTAATTTTAATTATTACATTGATTATTATGATTAATGGCTTAGATATATATTAATTATTAATTTTAAAAAAATACTTAACTTAAAATCTAATAAGGATCTATTTTCACATAAATATGAGTATTAGATTGACTTATAAAGTGAAATATAAATTTGAAAAAGATTGTTTTGATATGATTACGTAAGAAAGATAATGAATATTAATATACTATGATTAATTACTATGTATTGTTATTTTTTGCTTAAATAAATTATAATATGAATGCAAAAAAATAATTTTAATTTTTTCTTTCTTTTTCTCTTTCATTCTATTCTCACTCTTTCTTTTTATTTATCAGATTTTCATTCTAAAGAATTAAATTCGAATGAGAATTTCATATAGTGATAAGCAAATAGATCCCAACGATGATATTTAAGGTCGATATTAACTATCAAAATCATATGTGAGAAGTATCAAATATACCCCTAAACTCTGCAAAATGATCAAATATATCCCTATATGAGTTTTATTCTTATGTAAAATTAAAATAAATAAATTAAATCATGTATTGATCTTATTTATAGTAACCAACAAGAATCATCTATTAATGTTCTAGCTTTGTATCCATGTGTTTTGCCTATTTGATTACTTGTGGATTATTTTTTATATTTATTATTAATCTAACCTCTAATTAAATAATTTTATTAATTATTATAAATTTAAATTACATGTTTAAATAATTTAAATGTAATTAAAAAATTATCTTAATGATGACAATAAAACTTAAAATACTTTAGATATGGTAGATATCGACACACTACATTAAAAAAAATCTAATATTTAAGTCTTACTTCTTAAGTATTTCACATAAAAAACCACTATTAAAATTGCTAACATAAAATTTTAACCATTTCTATTATGAATTTAGCTATGTGTTATACCGAAATATGGCTTTGCTTAAAATAAAATAATTCAAAAATCAAAAATCAATTTGAGCTCAATTAATTTGAGAAAAATCGATTCTTGAAATTCGAATATAAAAATAGAGTCGCCACCTAATTTTACGGATAATTAGGAAACCAAAATATTTTAAAGACCTAACAGACAAATCTTCTAAAATCCAGAAAACCAGGTTCGGGTTCACATTTCCATTTAGAGAAGGTTTTACGCACTCGAAACGGCCGCTAAATGCGGTTATCCAACGATTACGTGATTTGACTAATTTTGACTTGATAAGATAATTAATTATAAATTGATAAAAAAAAAAGACTTGACTGAACTTTGATATAAACCAGAAAATTGACCAAACGTGTAAAATTATTATTATTATTATTATTATTAAAAAAATGGACAAAATGGCAAAATCATATATTTAAATAATTCTAATCCTTTGTTAAAGACATTCATTTGTTTATTTATTCACTTTAACGGGTGAGACACATAATTGAAATAAAAATAAATATAACATAAATGGCTTTAACTTGTTGGG